>JBAIAA010000827.1:495000-712500 GCA_037893245.1 Crossaster papposus | reverse complement strand
TGCACTATTTGACAAAAAACGTTTCGTAGTCGGCAGGATTCGAACCTGCGCGGGAAGACCCCAACAGATGTGTAGTCTGTCGCCTTAACCGCTCTGCCACGACTACTGTATGTTGTAAATTATACCTAGTTGATCTACTTCTATAGGACAGTGCAGTATTTGACAAAAAACGTTTCGTAGTCGGCAGGATTCGAACCTGCGCGGGGAGACCCCAACAGATTTCTAGTCTGTCGCCTTAACCGCTCTGCCACGACTACTGTATGTTGTAATTTGTACCTAGTTGATCTACTCATATAAGACAGTGCATTATCTGACAAAAACATTCCGTAGTCGGCAGGATTCGACCCTGCGCGGGAAGACCCCAACATATTTCAACTCTGTCGCCTTAACCGCTCTGCCACGACTACTGTATGTTGTAATTTATACCTAGTTGATCTACTCTTATAGGACAGTGCAGTATTTGACTAAAAACGTTTCGTAGTCGGCAGGATTCAAACCTGCGCGTGGAGATCCCAACAGATTTCTAGTCTGTCGCCTTAACCGCTCTGCCACGACAACTGTATGTTGTAAATTATACCTAGTTGATCTACTCATATAAGACAGTACAGTATTTGACAAAAACATTTCGTGGTCGGCAGGATTCGAACCTGCGCGGGGAGACCCCAACAGATTTCTAGTGTGTCGCCTTAACCGCTCGGTCACGACTACTGCATGTTGTAATTTATACCTAGTTGATCTACTCCTATAGGACAGTGCAGTATTTGACAAAAAACGTTTCGTAGTCGGCAGGATTCGAACCTGCGCGGGGAGACCCCAACAGATTTCTAGTCTGTCGCCTTAACCGCTCGGCCAACGACTACTGTATGTTGTAATTTATACCTAGTTGATCTACTCCTATAGGACAGTGCAGTATTTGACAAAAACGTTTCGTAGTCGGCAGGATTCGAACCTGCGCGGGGAGACCCCAACAGATTTCTAGTCTGTCACCTTAACCGCTCGGCCACGACTACAGTATGTTGTAATTTATACCCAGTTGATCTACTCCTATAGGACAGTGCAGTATTTGACAAAAAACGTTTCGTAGTCGGCAGGATTCGAACCTGCGCGGGGAGACCCCAACAAATTTCTAGTCTGTCGCCTTAACCGTTCGGCCACGACTACAGTATGTTGTAATTTGTACCTTGTTGATCTACTTCTATAGGACAGTGCAGTATTTGACAAAAAACGTTTCGTAGTCGGCAGGATTCGAACCTGCACGGGGAGACCACAACAGATTTCTAGTCTGTCGCCTTAACCGCTCGGCCACGACTACTGTATGTTGTAATTTGTACCTAGTTGATCTACTCATATAAGACAGTGCATTATCTGACAAAAACATTTCGTAGTCGGCAGGATTCGAACCTGCGCGGGAAGACCCCAACAGATTTCAACTCTGTCGCCTTAACCGCTCTGCCACGACTACAGTATGTTGTAAATTATACCTAGTTGATCTACTTCTATAGGACAGTGCAGTATTTGACAAAAAACGTTTCGTAGTCGGCAGGATTCGAACCTGCGCGGGGAGACCACAACAGATTTCTAGTCTGTTGCCTTAACCGCTCGGCCACGACTACTGTATCTTGTAATTTGTACCTAGTTGATCTACTCATATAAGACAGTGCATTATCTGACAAAAACATTCCGTAGTCGGCAGGATTCGAACCTGCGCGGGAAGACCCCAACATATTTCAACTCTGTCGCCTTAACGGCTCTGCCACGACTACTGTATGTTGTAAATTATACCTAGTTGATCTACTCATTGAAGACAGTGCAGTATATGACAAAAACATTTCGTAGTCGGCAGGATTCGAACCTGCGCGGGAAGACCCCAACAGATTTGTAGTCTGTCGCCTTAACCGCTCGGCCACGACTACTGTATGTTGTAATTTGTACCTAGTTTATCTACTCATATAAGACAGTGCAGTATTTGACCAAAACAATTCGTAGTCGGCAGGATTCGAACCTGCGCGGGGAGACCCCAACAGATTTCTAGTCTGTCGCCTTAACCGCTCGGCCACGACTACCGCATTTTTCAATATAAACTTAGTTGATCTACTCCTTCCAGACAGTGGTGTATTTGACAAAAACGTTTCGTAGTCGGCAGGATTCGAACCTGCGCGGGGAGACCCCAACAGATTTCTAGTCTGTCGCCTTAACCGCTCGGCCACGACTACTGTATGTTGTAATTTGTACCTAGTTGATCCACTCATATAAGACAGTGCAGTATCTGACAAAAACATTTCGTAGTCGGCAGGATTCGAACCTGCGCGGGGAGACACCAACAGATTTCAACTCTGTCGCCTTAACCGCTCTGCCACGACTACTGTATGTTGTAAATTATACCTAGTTGATCTACTTCTATAGGACAGTGCAGTATTTGACAAAAAACGTTTCGTAGTCGGCAGGATTCGAACCTGCGCGGGGAGACCCCAACAGATTTCTAGTCTGTCGCCTTAACCGCTCGGCCACGACTACTGTATGTTGTAATTTGTACCTAGTTGATCTACTCCTATAAGACAGTGCAGTATTTGACAAAAAATATTCGCAGTCGGCAGGATTCGAACGTGCGCGGGGAGACCCCAACATATTTCTAGTCTGTCGCCTTAACCGCTCGGCCACGACTACTGTATGTTGTAATTTATACCTAGTTGATCTACTCCTATAGGACAGTGCAGTATTTGACTAAAAACGTTTCGTAGTCGGCAGGATTCACACCTGCGCGTGGAGATCCCAACAGATTTCTAGTCTGTCGCCTTAACCGCTCGGCCACGACTACTGTATGTTGTAATTTGTACCTAGATGATCTACTCATATAAGACTGTGCAGTATTTGACAAAAACAATTCGTAGTCGGCAGGATTCGAACCTGCGCGGAGAGACCCCAACATATTTCTAGTCTGTCGCCTTAACCGCTCGGCCACGACTACCGCATTTTTCAATATAAACTTAGTTGATCTACTCCTTCCAGACAGTGGTGTATTTGACAAAAACGTTTCGTAGTCGGCAGGATTCGAACCTGCGCGGGGAGACCCCAACAGATTTCTAGTCTGTCTCCTTAACCGCTCTGCCACGACTACTGTATGTTGTAAATTATACCTAGTTGATCTACTCATATAAGACAGTGCAGTATCTGACAAAAACATTTCGTAGTCGGCAGGATTCGAACCTGCGCGGGAGACCCCAATAAATTTCTAGTCTGTCTTCTTAACCGCTCGGTCACGACTGTAATTTGTACCTAGTTGATCTACTCATATAAGGCAGTGCAGTATCTGACAAAAACTTTTCGTAGTCGGCAGGATTCGAACCTGCGCGGGAAGACCCCAACAGATTTGTAGTCTGTCGCCTTAACCGCTCTGCCACGACTACTGTATGTTGTAAATTATACCTAGTTGATCTACTCATATAAGACAGTGCAGTATTTGACAAAAACATTTCGTAGTCGGCAGGATTCGAACCTGCGCGGGAAGACCCCAACAGATTTGTAGTCTGTCGCCTTAACCGCTCTGCCACGACTACTGTATGTTGTAAATTATACCTAGTTGATCTACTTCTATAGGACAGTGCACTATTTGACAAAAAACGTTTCGTAGTCGGCAGGATTCGAACCTGCGCGGGAAGACCCCAACAGATTTGTAGTCTGTCGCCTTAACCGCTCTGCCACGACTACTGTATGTTGTAAATTATACCTAGTTGATCTACTTCTATAGGACAGTGCAGTATTTGACAAAAAACGTTTCGTAGTCGGCAGGATTCGAACCTGCGCGGGGAGACCCCAACAGATTTCTAGTCTGTCGCCTTAACCGCTCTGCCACGACTACTGTATGTTGTAATTTGTACCTAGTTGATCTACTCATATAAGACAGCGCATTATCTGACAAAAAACATTCCGTAGTCGGCAGGATTCGAACCTGCGCGGGAAGACCCCAACATATTTCAACTCTGTCGCCTTAACCGCTCTGCCACGACTACTGTATGTTGTAATTTATACCTAGTTGATCTACTCTTATAGGACAGTGCAGTATTTGACTAAAAACGTTTCGTAGTCGGCAGGATTCAAACCTGCGCGTGGAGACCCCAACAGATTTCTAGTCTGTCGCCTTAACCGCTCTGCCACGACTACTGTATGTTGTAAATTATACCTAGTTGATCTACTCATATAAGACAGTACAGTATTTGACAAAAACATTTCGTGGTCGGCAGGATTCGAACCTGCGCGGGGAGACCCCAACAGATTTCTAGTCTGTCGCCTTAACCGCTCGGTCACGACTACTGCATGTTGTAATTTATACCTAGTTGATCTACTCCTATAGGACAGTGCAGTATTTGACAAAAAACGTTTCGTAGTCGGCAGGATTCGAACCTGCGCGGGGAGACCCCAACATATTTCTAGTCTGTCGCCTTAACCGCTCGGCCAACGACTACTGTATGTTGTAATTTATACCTAGTTGATCTACTCCTATAGGACAGTGCAGTATTTGACAAAAACGTTTCGTAGTCGGCAGGATTCGAACCTGCGCGGGGAGACCCCAACAGATTTCTAGTCTGTCACCTTAACCGCTCGGCCACGACTACAGTATGTTGTAATTTATACCTAGTTGATCTACTCCTATAGGACAGTGCAGTATTTGACAAAAAACGTTTCGTAGTCGGCAGGATTCGAACCTGCGCGGGGAGACCGCAACAAATTTCTAGTCTGTCGCCTTAACCGTTCGGCCACGACTACAGTATGTTGTAATTTGTACCTTGTTGATCTACTTCTATAGGACAGTGCAGTATTTGACAAAAAACGTTTCGTAGTCGGCAGGATTCGAAACTGCACGGGGAGACCACAACAGATTTCTAGTCTGTCGCCTTAACCGCTCGGCCACGACTACTGTATGTTGTAATTTGTACCTAGTTGATCTACTCCTATAAGACAGTGCAGTATTTGACACAAAATATTCGCAGTCGGCAGGATTCGAACGTGCGCGGGGAGACCCCAACAGATTTCTAGTCTGTCGCCTTAACCGCTCGGCCACGACTACTGTATGTTGTAATTTATACCTAGTTGATCTACTCCTATAGGACAGTGCAGTATTTGACTAAAAACGTTTCGTAGTCGGCAGGATTCACACCTGCGCGTGGAGATCCCAACAGATTTCTAGTCTGTCGCCTTAACCGCTCGGCCACGACTACTGTATGTTGTAATTTGTACCTAGATGATCTACTCATATAAGACTGTGCAGTATTTGACAAAAACAATTCGTAGTCGGCAGGATTCGAACCTGCGCGGGGAGACCCCAACAGATTTCTAGTCTGTCGCCTTAACCGCTCGGCCACGACTACCGCATTTTTCAATATAAACTTAGTTGATCTACTCCTTCCAGACAGTGGTGTATTTGACAAAAACGTTTCGTAGTCGGCAGGATTCGAACCTGCGCGGGGAGACCCCAACAGATTTCTAGTCTGTCTCCTTAACCGCTCTGCCACGACTACTGTATGTTGTAAATTATACCTAGTTGATCTACTCATATAAGACAGTGCAGTATCTGACAAAAACATTTCGTAGTCGGCAGGATTCGAACCTGCGCGGGAGACCCCAATAAATTTCTAGTCTGTCTTCTTAACCGCTCGGTCACGACTGTAATTTGTACCTAGTTGATCTACTCATATAAGGCAGTGCAGTATCTGACAAAAACTTTTCGTAGTCGGCAGGATTCGAAACCTGCGCGGGGAGACCCCAACAGATTTCAACTCTGTCGCCTTAACCGCTCTGCCCCGACTACTGTATGTTGTAAATTATACCTAGTTGATCTACTCATATAAGACAGTGCAGTATTTGACAAAAACATTTCGTAGTCGGCAGGATTCGAACCTGCGCGGGAAGACCCCAACAGATTTGTAGTCTGTCGCCTTAACCGCTCTGCCACGACTACTGTATGTTGTAAATTATACCTAGTTGATCTACTTCTATAGGACAGTGCACTATTTGACAAAAAACGTTTCGTAGTCGGCAGGATTCGAACCTGCGCGGGAAGACCCCAACAGATTTGTAGTCTGTCGCCTTAACCGCTCTGCCACGACTACTGTATGTTGTAAATTATACCTAGTTGATCTACTTCTATAGGACAGTGCAGTATTTGACAAAAAACGTTTCGTAGTCGGCAGGATTCGAACCTGCGCGGGAAGACCCCAACATATTTCAACTCTGTCGCCTTAACCGCTCTGCCACGACTACTGTATGTTGTAATTTATACCTAGTTGATCTACTCTTATAGGACAGTGCAGTATTTGACTAAAAACATTTCGTAGTCGGCAGGATTCAAACCTGCGCGTGGAGACCCCAACAGATTTCTAGTCTGTCGCCTTAACCGCTCTGCCACGACTACTGTATGTTGTAAATTATACCTAGTTGATCTACTCATATAAGACAGTACAGTATTTGACAACAACATTTCGTGGTCGGCAGGATTCGAACCTGCGCGGGGAGACCCCAACAGATTTCTAGTCTGTCGCCTTAACCGCTCGGTCACGACTACTGCATGTTGTAATTTATACCTAGTTGATCTACTCCTATAGGACAGTGCAGTATTTGACAAAAAACGTTTCGTAGTCGGCAGGATTCGAACCTGCGCGGGGAGACCCCAACATATTTCTAGTCTGTCGCCTTAACCGCTCGGCCAACGACTACTGTATGTTGTAATTTATACCTAGTTGATCTACTCCTATAGGACAGTGCAGTATTTGACAAAAACGTTTCGTAGTCGGCAGGATTCGAACCTGCGCGGGGAGACCCCAACAGATTTCTAGTCTGTCACCTTAACCGCTCGGCCACGACTACAGTATGTTGTAATTTATACCTAGTTGATCTACTCCTATAGGACAGTGCAGTATTTGACAAAAAACGTTTCGTAGTCGGCAGGATTCGAACCTGCGCGGGGAGACCCCAACAAATTTCTAGTCTGTCGCCTTAACCGTTCGGCCACGACTACAGTATGTTGTAATTTGTACCTTGTTGATCTTCTTCTATAGGACAGTGCAGTATTTGACAAAAAACGTTTCGTAGTCGGCAGGATTCGAAACTGCACGGGGAGACCACAACAGATTTCTAGTCTGTCGCCTTAACCGCTCGGCCACGACTACTGTATGTTGTAATTTGTACCTAGTTGATCTACTCATATAAGACAGTGCATTATCTGACAAAAACATTTCGTAGTCGGCAGGATTCGAACCTGCGCGGGAAGACCCCAACAGATTTCAACTCTGTCGCCTTAACCGCTCTGCCACGACTACTGTATGTTGTAAATTATACCTAGTTGATCTACTTCTATAGGACAGTGCTGTATTTGACAAAAAACGTTTCGTAGTCGGCAGGATTCGAACCTGCGCGGGGAGACCACAACAGATTTCTAGTCTGTCGCCTTAACCGCTCGGCCACGACTACTGTATGTTGTAATTTGTACCTAGTTGATCTACTCATATAAGACAGTGCATTATCTGACAAAAACATTACGTAGTCGGCAGGATTCGAACCTGCGCGGGAAGACCCCAACATATTTCAACTCTGTCGCCTTAACGGCTCTGCCACGACTACTGTATGTTGTAAATTATACCTAGTTGATCTACTCATTTAAGACAGTGCAGTATATGACAGAAACATTTCGTAGTCGGCAGGATTCGAATCTGCGCGGGAAGACCCCAACAGATTTGTAGTCTGTCGCCTTAACCGCTCGGTCACGACTACTGCATGTTGTAATTTATACCTAGTTGATCTACTCCTATAGGACAGTGCAGTATTTGACAAAAAAACGTTTCGTAGTCGGCAGGATTCGAACCTGCGCGGGGAGACCCCAACAGATTTCTAGTCTGTCGCCTTAACCGCTCGGCCACGACTACAGCATGTTGTAATTTGTACCTTGTTGATCTGCTTATATAAGACAGTGCAGTATCTGACAAAAACATTTCGTAGTCGGCAGGATTCGAACCTGCGCGGAAAGACCCCAACAGATTTCAACTCTGTCGCCTTAACCGCTCTGCCACGACTACTGCATGTTGTAATTTATACCTAGATGATCTACTCCTATAAGACAGTGCAGTATCTGACAAAAAATATTCGTAGTCGGCAGGATTCGATCCTGCGCGGGGAGACCCCAACAGATTTCAAGTCTGTCGCCTTAACCACTCGGCCACGACTGCCGTATTTTACAATTTAAACGTATTTGATCTACTCGTATAAGACAGTGAAGTATTTGACAAAATCATTTCGTAGTCGGCAGGATACGAACCTTCGCGGGGAGACCCCAACAGATTTCAAGTCTGTCGCCTTAACCACTCTGCCACGACTACGCTATGTTGTAATTTATACCTAGTTGATCTATCTATTCCTATAAGACAGTGCAGTATCTGACAAAACATTTCGTAGTCGGCAGGATTCGAACCTGCGCGTGGAGACCCCTACATATTTCAAGTCTGTCCCCTTAACCACTCGGCCACGACTACTGTATGTTGTAATATATACCTAGTTGATCTATCTATCTATCTATCTATTCCTATAATACAGTGCAGTATCTGACAACACATTTCGTAGTCGGCAGGATTCGAACCTGCGCGGGGAGACTCCAACAGATTTCTAGTCTGTCCCCTTAACCGCTCGGCCACGACTACCGTATTTTTACAATTTAAACCTAGTTGACCTATACTCGTGTAATACAGTGCAGTATTTGACAAAACATTTCGTAGTCGGCAGAATTCTATTCTACGCGGGAGGACCCCAACAGATTTCAAGTCTGTCGCCTTAACCACTCGGACACGACTGCCGTATTTTACAATTTAAACCTAGTTGATCTACTCGTATAAGACAGTGAAGTATTCGACAAAATCATTTCGTAGTCGGCAGAATTCGAACCTGCGCGGAAAGACCCCAACAGATTTCTAGTCTGTCGCCTTAACCGCTCGGCCACGACTGCCGTATTTTACAATTTAAACCTAGTTGATCTACTCGTATAATACAGTGAAGAATTTGACAAAACATTTCGTAGTCGGCAGGATTTGAACCTGCGCGGGGAGCCCCCAACAGATTTCAAGTCTGTCGCCTTAAGCAATCGGCCACGACTACGGTATATTGTAATTTATACCTAGTTGATCTATCTATTCCTATAAGACAGTGCAGTATCTGACAAAACATTTCGTAGTCGGCAGGATTCGAACCTGCGCGGGGAGACCCCAACAGATTTCAAGTCTGTCGCCTTAACCACTCGGCCGCGACTGCCGTATTTTACAATTTAAACCTATTTGATCTACTCGTATAAGACAGTGAAGTATTTGACAAAATCATTTTGTAGTCGGCAGGATTCGAACCTGCGCGGGGAGACCCCAACAGATTTCAAGTCTGTCGCCTTAACCACTCGGCCACGACTACGGTATCTTCTAATTTATACCTAGTTGATCTATCTATTCCTATAAGACAATGCAGTATCTGACAAAACATTTCGTAGTCAGCAGGATTGGAACCGGCGCGTGGAGACCCCAACAGATTTCAAGTCTGTCGCCTTAACCACTCTGCCACGACTACTGTATGTTGTAATTTGTACCTAGTTGATCTACTCATTTAAGACAGTGCAGTATATGACAAAAACATTTCGTAGTCGGCAGGATTCGAACCTGCGCGGGAAGACCCCAACAGATTTCTAGTCTGTCGCCTTAACCGCTCTGCCACGACTACTGTATGTTGCAATGTGTACCTAGTTGATCTACTCATTTAAGACAGTGCAGTATATGACAAAAACATTTCGTAGTCGGCAGGATTCGAACCTGCGCGGGAAGACCCCAACAGATTTCTAGTCTGTCGCCTTAACCGCTCGGCCACGACTACCGCATTTTTCAATATAAACTTAGTTGATCTACTCCTTCCAGACAGTGGTGTATTTGACAACAACGTTTCGTAGTCGGCAGGATTCGAACCTGCGCGGGGAGACCCCAACAGATTTCTAGTCTGTCGCCTTAACCGCTCGGCCACGACTACTGTATGTTGTAATTTATACCTAGTTGATCTACTCCTATAGGACAGTGCAGTATTTGACAAAAAACGTTTCGTAGTCGGCAGGATTCGAACCTGCGCGGGGAGACCCCAACAGATTTCTAGTCTGTCGCCTTAACCACTCGGCCACGACTACGGTATCTTCTAATTTATACCTAGTTGATCTATCTATTCCTATAAGACAATGCAGTATCTGACAAAACATTTCGTAGTCAGCAGGATTCGAACCGGCGCGTGGAGACCCCAACAGATTTCAAGTCTGTCGCCTTAACCACTCTGCCACGACTACTGTATGTTGTAATTTGTACCTAGTTGATCTACTCATTTAAGACAGTGCAGTATATGACAAAAACATTTCGTAGTCGGCAGGATTCGAACCTGCGCGGGAAGACCCCAACAGATTTCTAGTCTGTCGCCTTAACCGCTCTGCCACGACTACTGTATGTTGCAATTTGTACCTAGTTGATCTACTCATTTAAGACAGTGCAGTATATGACAACAACATTTCGTAGTCGGCAGGATTCGAACCTGCGCGGGAAGACCCCAACAGATTTCTAGTCTGTCGCCTTAACCGCTCAGCCACGACTACCGCATTTTTCAATATAAACTTAGTTGATCTACTCCTTCCAGACAGTGGTGTATTTGACAACAACGTTTCGTAGTCGGCAGGATTCGAACCTGCGCGGGGAGACCCCAACAGATTTCTAGTCTGTCGCCTTAACCGCTCGGCCACGACTACTGTATGTTGTAATTTATACCTAGTTGATCTACTCCTATAGGACAGTGCAGTATTTGACAAAAAACGTTTCGTAGTCGGCAGGATTCGAACCTGCGCGGGGAGACCCCAACAGATTTCTAGTCTGTCGCCTTAACCGCTCGGCCACGACTACTGTATGTTGTAATTTGTACCTAGTTGATCTACTCATATAAGACAGTGCAGTATCTGACAAAAACATTTCGTAGTCGGCAGGATTCGAACCTGTGCGGGGAGACCCCAACAGATTTCTAGTCTGTCGCCTTAACCGCTCGGCCACGACTACAGTATGTTGTAATTTGTACCTTGTTGATCTGCTCATATAAGACAGTGCAGTATCTGACAAAAACATTTCGTAGTCGGCAGGATTCGAACCTGCGCGGAAAGACCCCAACAGATTTCAACTCTGTCGCCTTAACCGCTCTGCCACGACTACTGCATGTTGTAATTTATACCTAGATGATCTACTCCTATAAGACAGTGCAGTATTTGACAAAAAAATATTCGTAGTCGGCAGGATTCGAACGTGCGCGGGGAGACCCCAACAGATTTCTAGTCTGTCGCCTTAACCGCTTGGCCACGACTACTGTATGTTGTAATTTGTACTTTGTTGATCTATTCATATAAGACATTGCAGTGTCTGGCAAAAACATTTCGTAGTCGGCAGGATTCGAACCTGCGCGGGGAGACCTCAACAGATTTCTAGTCTGTCGCCTTAACCGCTCGGCCACGACTACTGTATGTTGTAATTTATACCTAGTTGATCTACTCCTATAGGACAGTGCAGTATTTGACTAAAAACGTTTCGTAGTCGGCAGGATTCGAACCGGCGCGTGGAGACCCCAACAGATTTCCAGTCTGTCGCCTTAACCGCTCGGCCACGACTACTGTATGTTGTAATTTGTACCTAGTTGATCTACTCATTTAAGACAGTGCAGTATATGACAAAAACATTTCGTAGTCGGCAGGATTCGAACCTGCGCGGGAAGACCCCAACAGATTTCTAGTCTGTCGCCTTAACCGCTCGGCCACGACTACCGCATTTTTCAATATAAACTTAGTTGATCTACTCCTTCCAGACAGTGGTGTATTTTACAACAACGTTTCGTAGTCGGCAGGATTCGTACCTGCGCGGGGAGACCCCAACAGATTTCTAGTCTGTCGCCTTAACCGCTCGGCCACGACTACTGTATGTTGTAATTTATACCTAGTTGATCTACTCCTATAGGACAGTGCAGTATTTGACAAAAAACGTTTCGTAGTCGGCAGGATTCGAACCTGCGCGGGGAGACCCCAACAGAATTCTAGTCTGTCGCCTTAACCGCTCGGCCACGACTACTGTATGTTGTAATTTGTACCTAGTTGATCCACTCATATAAGACAGTGCAGTATCTCACAAAAACATTTCGTAGTCGGCAGGATTCGAACCTGCGCGGGGAGACCCCAACAGATTTCAACTCTGTCGCCTTAACCGCTCTGCCACGACTACTGTATGTTGTAAATTATACCTAGTTGATCTACTTCTATAGGACAGTGCAGTATTTGACAAAAACTATTCGCAGTCGGCAGGATTCGAACGTGCGCGGGGAGACCCCAACAGATTTCTAGTCTGTCGCCTTAACCGCTCGGCCACGACTACTGTATGTTGTAATTTATACCTAGTTGATCTACTCCTATAGGACAGTGCAGTATTTGACTAAAAACGTTTCGTAGTCGGCAGGATTCACACCTGCGCGTGGAGATCCCAACAGATTTCTAGTCTGTCGCCTTAACCGCTCGGCCACGACTACTGTATGTTGTAATTTGTACCTAGTTGATCTACTCATATAAGACAGTGCAGTATTTGACAAAAACAATTCGTAATCGGCAGGATTCGAACCGGCGCGGGGAGACCCCAACAGATTTCTAGTCTGTCGCCTTAACCGCTCGGCCACGACTACCGCATTTTTCAATATAAACTTAGTTGATCTACTCCTTCCAGACAGTGGTGTATTTGACAAAAACGTTTCGTAGTCGGCAGGATTCGAACCTGCGCGGGGAGACCCCAACAGATTTCTAGTCTGTCGCCTTAACCGCTCGGCCACGACTACTGTATGTTGTAATTTATACCTAGTTGATCTACTCCTATAGGACAGTGCAGTATTTGACAAAAAACGTTTCGTAGTCGGCAGGATTCGAACCTGCGCGGGGAGACCCCAACAGATTTCTAGTCTGTCGCCTTAACCGCTCGGCCACGACTACTGTATGTTGTAATTTGTACCTAGTTGATCTACTCATATACGACAGTGCAGTATCTGACAAAAACATTTCGTAGTCGGCAGGATTCGAACCTGCACGGGGAGACCCCGACAGATTTCTAGTCTGTCGCCTTAACCGCTCGGTCACGACTACTGCATGTTGTAATTTATACCTAGTTGATCTACTCCTATAGGACAGTGCAGTATTTGACAAAAAACGTTTCGTAGTCGGCAGGATTCGAACCTGCGCGGGGAGACCCCAACAGATATCTAGTTTGTCGCATTAACCGCTCGGCCACGACTACTGTATGTTGTAATTTATACCTAGTTGATCTACTCCTATAGGACAGTGCAGTATTTGACAAACAATATTCGGAGTCGGCAGGATTCGAACGTGCGCGGGGAGACCCCAACAGATTTCTAGTCTGTCGCCTTAACCGCTCGGCCACGACTACTGTATGTTGTAATTTGTACCTTGTTGATCTACTCATATAAGACATTGCAGTGTCTGGCAAAAACATTTCGTAGTCGGCAGGATTAGAACCTGCGCGGGGAGACCCCAAAAGATTTCAACTCTGTCGCCTTAACCGCTCTGCCACGACTACTGTATGCTGTAAATTATACCTAGTTGATCTACTTCTATAGGACAGTGCAGTATTTGACAAAAAACGTTTCGTAGTCGGCAGGATTCGAACCTGCGCGGGGAGACCCCAACAGATTTCTAGTCTGTCGCCTTAACCGCTCGGCCACGACTACTGTATGTTGTAATTTATACCTAGTTGATCTACTCCTATAGGACAGTGCAGTATTTGACAAAAACATTTCGTAGTCGGCAGGATTCGAACCTGCGCGGGGAGACCCCAACAGATTTCTAGTCTGTCGCCTTAACCGCTCTGCCACGGCTACTGCATGTTGTAAATTATACCTAGATGATCTACTCCTATAAGACAGTGCAGTATTTGACAAACAATATTCGTAGTCGGCAGGATTCGAACGTGTGCGGGGAGACCCCAACAGATTTCTAGTCTGTCGCCTTAACCGCTCGGCCACGACTACTGTATGTTGTAATTTGTACCTTGTTGATCTACTCATATAAGACATTGCAGTGTCTGGCAAAAACATTTCGTAGTCGGCAGGATTCGAACCTGCGCGGGGAGACCCCAACAGATTTCTAGTCTGTCGCCTTAACCGCTCGGCCACGACTACTGCATGTTGGAATTTATACCTAGTTGATCTACTTCTATAGGACAGTGCAGTATTTGACAAAAAAATATTCGCAGTCGGCAGGATTCGAACGTGCGCGGGGAGACCCCAACAGATTTCTAGTCTGTCGCCTTAACCGCTCGGCCACGACTACTGTATGTTGTAATTTATACCTAGTTGATCTACTCCTATAGGACAGTGCAGTATTTGACTAAAAACGTTTCGTAGTCGGCAGGATTCACACCTGCGCGTGGAGATCCCAACAGATTTCTAGTCTGTCGCCTTAACCGCTCGGCCACGACTACTGTATGTTGTAATTTGTACCTAGTTGATCTACTCATATAAGACAGTGCAGTATTTGACAAAAACAATTCGTAGTCGGCAGGATTCGAACCGGCGCGGGGAGACCCCAACAGATTTCTAGTCTGTCGCCTTAACCGCTCGGCCACGACTACCGCATTTTTCAATATAAACTTAGTTGATCTACTCCTTCCAGACAGTGGTGTATTTGACAAAAACGTTTCGTAGTCGGCAGGATTCGAACCTGCGCGGGGAGACCCCAACAGATTTCTAGTCTGTCGCCTTAACCGCTCGGCCACGACTACTGTATGTTGTAATTTGTACCTAGTTGATCTACTCATATAAGACAGTGCAGTATTTGACAAAAACAATTCGTAGTCGGCAGGATTCGAACCGGCGCGGGGAGACCCCAACAGATTTCTAGTCTGTCGCCTTAACCGCTCGGCCACGACTACCGCATTTTTCAATATAAACTTAGTTGATCTACTCCTTCCAGACAGTGGTGTATTTGACAAAAACGTTTCGTAGTCGGCAGGATTCGAACCTGCGCGGGGAGACCCCAACAGATTTCTAGTCTGTCGCCTTAACCGCTCGGCCACGACTACTGTATGTTGTAATTTATACCTAGTTGATCTACTCCTATAGGACAGTGCAGTATTTGACAAAAAACGTTTCGTAGTCGGCAGGATTCGAACCTGCGCGGGGAGACCCCAACAGATTTCTAGTCTGTCGCCTTAACCGCTCGGCCACGACTACTGTATGTTGTAATTTGTACCTAGTTGATCTACTCCTATAGGACAGTGCAGTATTTGACTAAAAACGTTTCGTAGTCGGCAGGATTCACACCTGCGCGTGGAGATCCCAACAGATTTCTAGTCTGTCGCCTTAACCGCTCGGCCACGACTACTGTATGTTGTAATTTGTACCTAGTTGATCTACTCATATAAGACAGTGCAGTATTTGACAAAAACAATTCGTAATCGGCAGGATTCGAACCGGCGCGGGGAGACCCCAACAGATTTCTAGTCTGTCGCCTTAACCGCTCGGCCACGACTACCGCATTTTTCAATATAAACTTAGTTGATCTACTCCTTCCAGACAGTGGTGTATTTGACAAAAACGTTTCGTAGTCGGCAGGATTCGAACCTGCGCGGGGAGACCCCAACAGATTTCTAGTCTGTCGCCTTAACCGCTCGGCCACGACTACTGTATGTTGTAATTTATACCTAGTTGATCTACTCCTATAGGACAGTGCAGTATTTGACAAAAAACGTTTCGTAGTCGGCAGGATTCGAACCTGCGCGGGGAGACCCCAACAGATTTCTAGTCTGTCGCCTTAACCGCTCGGCCACGACTACTGTATGTTGTAATTTGTACCTAGTTGATCTACTCATATACGACAGTGCAGTATCTGACAAAAACATTTCGTAGTCGGCAGGATTCGAACCTGCACGGGGAGACCCCGACAGATTTCTAGTCTGTCGCCTTAACCGCTCGGTCACGACTACTGCATGTTGTAATTTATACCTAGTTGATCTACTCCTATAGGACAGTGCAGTATTTGACAAAAAACGTTTCGTAGTCGGCAGGATTCGAACCTGCGCGGGGAGACCCCAACAGATATCTAGTTTGTCGCATTAACCGCTCGGCCACGACTACTGTATGTTGTAATTTATACCTAGTTGATCTACTCCTATAGGACAGTGCAGTATTTGACAAAAACGTTTCGTAGTCGGCAGGATTCGAACCTGCGCGGGGAGACCCCAACAGATTTCTAGTCTGTCGCCTTAACCGCTCTGCCACGACTACTGTATGTTGTAATTTGTACCTTCTTGATCTACTCATATAAGACAGTGCAGTACCTGACAACAACATTTCGTAGTCGGCAGGATTCGAACCTGCGCGGGGGGACCCCAACAGATTTCTAGTCTGTCGCCTTAACCGCTCTGCCACGACTACTGCATGTTGTAAATTATACCTAGATGATCTACTCCTATAAGACAGTGCAGTATTTGACAAACAATATTCGTAGTCGGCAGGATTCGAACGTGCGCGGGGAGACCCCAACAGATTTCTAGTCTGTCGCCTTAACCGCTCGGCCACGACTACTGTATGTTGTAATTTGTACCTTGTTGATCTACTCATATAAGACATTGCAGTGTCTGGCAAAAACATTTCGTAGTCGGCAGGATTAGAACCTGCGCGGGGAGACCCCAAAAGATTTCAACTCTGTCGCCTTAACCGCTCTGCCACGACTACTGTATGCTGTAAATTATACCTAGTTGATCTACTTCTATAGGACAGTGCAGTATTTGACAAAAAACGTTTCGTAGTCGGCAGGATTCGAACCTGCGCGGGGAGACCCCAACAGATTTCTAGTCTGTCGCCTTAACCGCTCGGCCACGACTACTGTATGTTGTAATTTATACCTAGTTGATCTACTCCTATAGGACAGTGCAGTATTTGACAAAAACATTTCGTAGTCGGCAGGATTCGAACCTGCGCGGGGAGACCCCAACAGATTTCTAGTCTGTCGCCTTAACCGCTCTGCCACGGCTACTGCATGTTGTAAATTATACCTAGATGATCTACTCCTATAAGACAGTGCAGTATTTGACAAACAATATTCGTAGTCGGCAGGATTCGAACGTGTGCGGGGAGACCCCAACAGATTTCTAGTCTGTCGCCTTAACCGCTCGGCCACGACTACTGTATGTTGTAATTTGTACCTTGTTGATCTACTCATATAAGACATTGCAGTGTCTGGCAAAAACATTTCGTAGTCGGCAGGATTCGAACCTGCGCGGGGAGACCCCAACAGATTTCTAGTCTGTCGCCTTAACCGCTCGGCCACGACTACTGCATGTTGGAATTTATACCTAGTTGATCTACTCCTATAAGACAGTGCAGTATTTGAAAAAAAAATATTCGTAGTCGGCAGGATTCGAACGTGCGCGGGGAGACCCCAACAGATTTATAGTCTGTCGCCTTAACCGCTCGGCCACGACTACTGTATGTTGTAATTTGTACCTTGTTGATCTACTCATATAAGACATTGCAGTGTCTGACAAAAAACGTTTCGTAGTCGGCAGGATTCGAACCTGCGCGGGGAGACCCCAACAGATTTCTAGTCTGTCGCCTTAACCGCTCTGCCACGACTACTGTATGTTGTAAATTATACCTAGTTGATCTACTTCTATAGGACAGTGCAGTATTTGACAAACAAATATTCGCAGTCGGCAGGATTCGAACGTGCGCGGGGAGACCCCAACAGATTTCTAGTCTGTCGCCTTAACCGCTCGGCCACGACTACTGTATGTTGTAATTTATACCTAGTTGATCTACTCCTATAGGACAGTGCAGTATTTGACTAAAAACGTTTCGTAGTCGGCAGGATTCACACCTGCGCGTGGAGATCCCAACAGATTTCTAGTCTGTCGCCTTAACCGCTCGGCCACGACTACTGTATGTTGTAATTTGTACCTAGTTGATCTACTCATATAAGACAGTGCAGTATTTGACAAAAACAATTCGTAGTCGGCAGGATTCGAACCGGCGCGGGGAGACCCCAACAGATTTCTAGTCTGTCGCCTTAACCGCTCGGCCACGACTACCGCATTTTTCAATATAAACTTAGTTGATCTACTCCTTCCAGACAGTGGTGTATTTGACAAAAACGTTTCGTAGTCGGCAGGATTCGAACCTGCGCGGGGAGACCCCAACAGATTTCTAGTCTGTCGCCTTAACCGCTCGGCCACGACTACTGTATGTTGTAATTTGTACCTAGTTGATCTACTCATATAAGACAGTGCAGTATTTGACAAAAACAATTCGTAGTCGGCAGGATTCGAACCGGCGCGGGGAGACCCCAACAGATTTCTAGTCTGTCGCCTTAACCGCTCGGCCACGACTACCGCATTTTTCAATATAAACTTAGTTGATCTACTCCTTCCAGACAGTGGTGTATTTGACAAAAACGTTTCGTAGTCGGCAGGATTCGAACCTGCGCGGGGAGACCCCAACAGATTTCTAGTCTGTCGCCTTAACCGCTCGGCCACGACTACTGTATGTTGTAATTTATACCTAGTTGATCTACTCCTATAGGACAGTGCAGTATTTGACAAAAAACGTTTCGTAGTCGGCAGGATTCGAACCTGCGCGGGGAGACCCCAACAGATTTCTAGTCTGTCGCCTTAACCGCTCGGCCACGACTACTGTATGTTGTAATTTGTACCTAGTTGATCTACTCATATACGACAGTGCAGTATCTGACAAAAACATTTCGTAGTCGGCAGGATTCGAACCTGCACGGGGAGACCCCGACAAATTTCTAGTCTGTCGCCTTAACCGCTCGGTCACGACTACTGCATGTTGTAATTTATACCTAGTTGATCTACTCCTATAGGACAGTGCAGTATTTGACAAAAAACGTTTCGTAGTCGGCAGGATTCGAACCTGCGCGGGGAGACCCCAACAGATATCTAGTTTGTCGCATTAACCGCTCGGCCACGACTACTGTATGTTGTAATTTATACCTAGTTGATCTACTCCTATAGGACAGTGCAGTATTTGACAAAAACGTTTCGTAGTCGGCAGGATTCGAACCTGCGCGGGGAGACCCCAACAGATTTCTAGTCTGTCGCCTTAACCGCTCTGCCACGACTACTGTATGTTGTAATTTGTACCTTCTTGATCTACTCATATAAGACAGTGCAGTACCTGACAACAACATTTCGTAGTCGGCAGGATTCGAACCTGCGCGGGGGACCCCAACAGATTTCTAGTCTGTCGCCTTAACCGCTCTGCCACGACTACTGCATGTTGTAAATTATACCTAGATGATCTACTCCTATAAGACAGTGCAGTATTTGACAAACAATATTCGTAGTCGGCAGGATTCGAACGTGCGCGGGGAGACCCCAACAGATTTCTAGTCTGTCGCCTTAACCGCTCGGCCACGACTACTGTATGTTGTAATTTGTACCTTGTTGATCTACTCATATAAGACATTGCAGTGTCTGGCAAAAACATTTCGTAGTCGGCAGGATTCGAACCTGCGCGGGGAGACCCCAACAGATTTCTAGTCTGTCGCCTTAACCGCTCGGCCACGACTACTGTATGTTGTAATTTGTACCTTGTTGATCTACTCATATAAGACAGTGCAGTATCTGACAAAAACATTTCGTAGTCGGCAGGATTCGAACCTGCGCGGGGAGACCCCAAAAGATTTCAACTCTGTCGCCTTAACCGCTCTGCCACGACTACTGTATGCTGTAAATTATACCTAGTTGATCTACTTCTATAGGACAGTGCAGTATTTGACAAAAAACGTTTCGTAGTCGGCAGGATTCGAACCTGCGCGGGGAGACCCCAACAGATTTCTAGTCTGTCGCCTTAACCGCTCGGCCACGACTACTGTATGTTGTAATTTATACCTAGTTGATCTACTCCTATAGGACAGTGCAGTATTTGACAAAAACATTTCGTAGTCGGCAGGATTCGAACGTGCGCGGGGAGACCCCAACAGATTTCTAGTCTGTCGCCTTAACCGCTCTGCCACGGCTACTGCATGTTGTAAATTATACCTAGATGATCTACTCCTATAAGACAGTGCAGTATTTGACAAACAATATTCGTAGTCGGCAGGATTCGAACGTGTGCGGGGAGACCCCAACAGATTTCTAGTCTGTCGCCTTAACCGCTCGGCCACGACTACTGTATGTTGTAATTTGTACCTTGTTGATCTACTCATATAAGACATTGCAGTGTCTGGCAAAAACATTTCGTAGTCGGCAGGATTCGAACCTGCGCGGGGAGACCCCAACAGATTTCTAGTCTGTCGCCTTAACCGCTCGGCCACGACTACTGCATGTTGGAATTTATACCTAGTTGATCTACTCCTATAAGACAGTGCAGTATTTGAAAAAAAATATTCGTAGTCGGCAGGATTCGAACGTGCGCGGGGAGACCCCAACAGATTTCTAGTCTGTCGCCTTAACCGCTCGGCCACGACTACTGTATGTTGTAATTTGTACCTTGTTGATCTACTCATATAAGACATTGCAGTGTCTGACAAAAAACGTTTCGTAGTCGGCAGGATTCGAACCTGCGCGGGGAGACCCCAACAGATTTCTAGTCTGTCGCCTTAACCGCTCGGCCACGACTACTGTATGTTGTAATTTGTACCTAGTTGATCTACTCCTATAAGACAGTGCAGTATTTGACAACAAATATTCGTAGTCGGCAGGATTCGAACGTGCGCGGGGAGACCCCAACAGATTTCTAGTCTGTCGCCTTAACCGCTCGGCCACGACTACTGTATGTTGTAATTTGTACCTATAGTTGATCTACTCATATAAGACAGTGCAGTATCTGACAAAAACATTTCGTAGTCGGCAGGATTCGAACCTGCGCGGGGAGACCCCAACAGATTTCAACTCTGTCGCCTTAACCGCTCTGCCACGACTACTGTATGTTGTAAATTATACCTAGATGATCTACTCCTATAAGACAGTGCAGTATTTGACAAACAATATTCGTAGTCGGCAGGATTCGAACGTGCGCGGGGAGACCCCAACAGATTTCTAGTCTGTCGCCTTAACCGCTCGGCCACGACTACTGTATGTTGTAATTTGTACCTTGTTGATCTACTCATATAAGACATTGCAGTGTCTGGCAAAAACATTTCGTAGTCGGCAGGATTCGAACCTGCGCGGGGAGACCCCAACAGAGTTCTAGTCTGTCGCCTTAACCGCTCGGCCACAACTACTGCATGTTGGAATTTATACCTAGTTGATCTACTCATATAAGACCGTGCAGTATTTGACAAAAAATATTCGTAGTCGGCAGGATTCGAACGTGCGCGGGGAGACCCCAACAGATTTCTAGTCTGTCGCCTTAACCGCTCGGCCACGACTACTGTATGTTGTAATTTGTACCTTGTTGATCTACTCATATAAGACATTGCAGTGTCTGGCAAAAACATGTCGTAGTCGGCAGGATTCGAACCTGCGCGGGGAGACCCCGACAGATTTCTAGTCTGTCGCCTTAACCGCTCGGCCACGACTACTGTATGTTGTAATTTGTACCTAGTTGATCTACTCATATAAGACAGTGCAGTATCTGACAAAAACATTTCGTAGTCGGGGGATTCGAACCTGCGCGGGGAGACCCCAACAGATTTCAACTCTGTCGCCTTAACCGCTCTGCCACGACTACTGTATGTTGTAAATTATACCTAGTTGATCTACTTCTATAGGACAGTGCAGTATTTGACAAAAAACGTTTCGTAGTCGGCAGGATTTGAATCTGCGCGGGGAGACCCCAACAGATTTCTAGTCTGTCGCCTTAACCGCTCGGCCACGACTACTGTATGTTGTAATTTGTACCTAGTTGATCTACTCCTATAAGACTGTGCAGTATTTGACAAACAATATTCGTAGTCGGCAGGATTCGAACGTGCGCGGGGAGACCCCAACAGATTTCTAGTCTGTCGCCTTAACCGCTCGGCCACGACTACTGTATGTTGTAATTTATACCTAGTTGATCTACTCCTATAGGACAGTGCAGTATTTGACTAAAAACGTTTCGTAGTCGGCAGGATTCAAACCTGCGCGTGGAGATCCCAACAGATTTCAACTCTGTCGCCTTAACCGCTCTGCCACGACTACTGTATGTTGTAAATTATACCTAGTTGATCTACTCATTTAAGACAGTGCAGTATAT
The DNA here is from genome assembly GCA_037893245.1 of Crossaster papposus. NCBI lineage: Eukaryota > Metazoa > Echinodermata > Asteroidea > Velatida > Solasteridae > Crossaster > Crossaster papposus. Next base: position 690,228 of record JBAIAA010000827.1, on the reverse strand, counting down.
GACAAAAACATTTCGTAGTCGGCAGGATTCGAACCTGCGCGGGAAGACCCCAACAGATTTCTAGTCTGTCGCCTTAACCGCTCGGCCACGACTACTGTATGTTGTAATTTGTACCTTGTTGATCTACTCATATAAGACATTGCAGTGTCTGGCAAAAACATTTCGTAGTCGGCAGGATTCGAACCTGCGCGGGGAGACCCCAACGGATTTCTAGTCTGTCGCCTTAACCGCTCGGCCACGACTACTGTATGTTGTAATTTGTACCTAGTTGATCTACTTCTATAGGACAGTGCAGTATTTGACAAAAAACGTTTCGTAGTCGGCAGGATTCGAACCTGCGCGGAGACCCCCAACAGATTTCTAGTCTGTCGCCTTAACCGCTCGGCCACGAATACTGTATGTTGTAATTTGTACCTAGTTGATCTACTCCTATAAGACAGTGCAGTATTTGACAAAAAATATTCGTAGTCGGCAGGATTCGAACGTGCGCGGGGAGACCCCAACAGATTTCTAGTCTGTCGCCTTAACCGCTCGGCCACGACTACTTTATGTTGTAATTGTACCTTGTTGATCTACTCATATAAGACATTGCAGTGTCTGGCAAAAACATTTCGTAGTCGGCAGGATTCGAACCTGCGCGGGGAGACCCCAACAGATTTCTAGTCTGTCGCCTTAACCGCTCGGCCACGACTACTGTATGTTGTAATTTGTACCTATTTGATCTACTCATATAAGACAGTGCAGTATCTGACAAAAACATTTCGTAGTCGGCAGGATTCGAACCTACGCGGGGAGACCCCAACAGATTTCAACTCTGTCGCCTTAACCGCTCTGCCACGACTACTGTATGTTGTAAATGATACCTAGTTGATCTACTTCTATAGGACAGTGCAGTATTTGACAAAAAACGTTTCGTAGTCGGCAGGATTCGAACCTGCGCGGGGAGACCCCAACAGATTTCTAGTCTGTCGCCTTAACCGCTCGGCCACGACTACTGTATGTTGTAATTTATACCTAGTTGATCTACTCCTATAGGACAGTGCAGTATTTGACTAAAAACGTTTCGTAGTCGGCAGGATTCTAACCTGCGCGTGGAGATCCCAACAGATTTCTAGTCTGTCGCCTTAACCGCTCGGCCACGACTACTGTATGTTGTAATTTGTACCTAGTTGATCTACTCATATAAGACAGTGCAGTATTTGACAAAAACAATTCGTAGTCGGCAGGATTCGAACCTGCGCGGGGACACCCCAACAGATTTCTAGTCTGTCGCCTTAACCGCTCGGCCACGACTACTGTATGTTGTAATTGATACCTTGTTGATCTACTGCTATAGGACAGTGCAGTATTTGACAAAAAACGTTTGGTAGTCGGCAGGATTCGAACCTGCGCGGGGAGACCCCAACAGATTTCTAGTCTGTCGCCTTAACCGCTCGGCCACGACTACTGTATGTTGTAATTTGTACCTAGTTGATCTACTCATATAAGACAGTGCAGTATCTGACAAAAACATTTCGTAGTCGGCAGGATTCGAACCTGCGCGGGGAGACCCCAACAGATATTTAGTCTGTCGCATTAACCGCTCGGCCACGACTACTGTATGTTGTAATTTATACCTAGTTGATCTACTCCTTTAGGACAGTGCAGTATTTGACAAAAACGTTTCGTAGTCGGCAGGATTCGAACCTGCGCGGGGAGACCCCAACAGATTTCTAGTCTGTCGCCTTAACCGCTCTGCCACGACTACTGTATGTTGTAATTTGTACCTTGTTGATCTACTCATATAAGACATTGCAGTGTCTGGCAAAAACATGTCGTAGTCGGCAGGATTCGAACCTGCGCGGGGAGACCCCAACAGATTTCTAGTCTGTCGCCTTAACCGCTCGGCCACGACTACTGTATGTTGTAATTTGTACCTAGTTGATCTACTCATATAAGACAGTGCAGTATCTGACAAAAACATTTCGTAGTCGGGGGATTCGAACCTGCGCGGGGAGACTCCAACAGATTTCAACTCTGTCGCCTTAACCGCTCTGCCACGACTACTGTATGTTGTAAATTATACCTAGTTGATCTACTTCTGTAGGAAAGTGCAGTATTTGACAAAAAAACGTTTCGTAGTCGGCAGGATTTGAATCTGCGCGGGGAGACCCCAACAGATTTCTAGTCTGTCGCCTTAACCGCTCGGCCACGACTACTGTATGTTGTAATTTGTACCTAGTTGATCTACTCCTATAAGACTGTGCAGTATTTGACAAACAATATTCGTAGTCGGCAGGATTCGAACGTGCGCAGGGAGACCCCAACAGATTTCTAGTCTGTCGCCTTAACCGCTCTGCCACGAGTACTGTATGTTGTAAATTATACCTAGTTGATCTACTTCTATAGGACAGTGCAGTATTTGACAAAAAACGTTTCGTAGTCGGCAGGATTCGAACCTGCGCGGAGACCCCCAACAGATTTCTAGTCTGTCGCCTTAACCGCTCGGCCACGAATACTGTATGTTGCAATTTGTACCTAGTTGATCTACTCCTATAAGACAGTGCAGTATTTGACAAAAAATATTCGTAGTCGGCAGGATTCGAAAGTGCGCGGGGAGACCCCAACAGATTTCTAGTCTGTCGCCTTAACCGCTCGGCCACGACTACTTTATGTTGTAATTTGTACCTTGTTGATCTACTCATATAAGACATTGCAGTGTCTGGCAAAAACATTTCGTAGTCGGCAGGATTCGAACCTGCGCGGGGAGACCCCAACAGATTTCTAGTCTGTCGCCTTAACCGCTCGGCCACGACTACTGTATGTTGTAATTTGTACCTAGTTGATCTACTCATATAAGACAGTGCAGTATCTGACAAAAACATTTCGTAGTCGGCAGGATTCGAACCTACGCGGGGAGACCCCAACAGATTTCAACTCTGTCGCCTTAACCGCTCTGCCACGACTACTGTATGTTGTAAATTATACCTAGTTGATCTACTTCTATAGGACAGTGCAGTATTTGACAAAAAACGTTTCGTAGTCGGCAGGATTCGAACCTGCGCGGGGAGACCCCAACAGATTTCTAGTCTGTCGCCTTAACCGCTCGGCCACGACTACTGTATGTTGTAATTTATACCTAGTTGATCTACTCCTATAGGACAGTGCAGTATTTGACTAAAAACGTTTCGTAGTCGGCAGGATTCTAACCTGCGCGTGGAGATCCCAACAGATTTCTAGTCTGTCGCCTTAACCGCTCGGCCACGACTACTGTATGTTGTAATTTGTACCTAGTTGATCTACTCATATAAGACAGTGCAGTATTTGACAAAAACAATTCGTAGTCGGCAGGATTCGAACCTGCGCGGGGAGACCCCAACAGATTTCTAGTCTGTCGCCTTAACCGCTCGGCCACGACTACCGCATTTTTCAATATAAACTTAGTTGATCTACTCCTTCCAGACAGTGGTGTATTTGACAAAAACGTTTCGTAGTCGGCAGGATTCGAACCTGCGCGGGGAGACCCCAACAGATTTCTAGTCTGTCGCCTTAACCGCTCGGCCACGACTACTGTATGTTGTAATTGATACCTTGTTGATCTACTGCTATAGGACAGTGCAGTATTTGACAAAAAACGTTTGGTAGTCGGCAGGATTCGAACCTGCGCGGGGAGACCCCAACAGATTTCTAGTCTGTCGCCTTAACCGCTCGGCCACGACTACTGTATGTTGTAATTTGTACCTAGTTGATCTACTCATATAAGACAGTGCAGTATTTGACAAAAACAATTCGTAGTCGGCAGGATTCGAACCTGCGCGGGGAGACCCCAACAGATTTCTAGTCTGTCGCCTTAACCGCTCGGCCACGACTACTGTATGTTGTAATTGATACCTTGTTGATCTACTGCTATAGGACAGTGCAGTATTTGACAAAAAACGTTTGGTAGTCGGCAGGATTCGAACCTGCGCGGGGAGACCCCAACAGATTTCTAGTCTGTCGCCTTAACCGCTCGGCCACGACTACTGTATGTTGTAATTTGTACCTAGTTGATCTACTCATATAAGACAGTGCAGTATCTGACAAAAACATTTCGTAGTCGGCAGGATTCGAACCTGCGCGGGGAGACCCCAACAGATATTTAGTCTGTCGCATTAACCGCTCGGCCACGACTACTGTATGTTGTAATTTATACCTAGTTGATCTACTCCTTTAGGACAGTGCAGTATTTGACAAAAACGTTTCGTAGTCGGCAGGATTCGAACCTGCGCGGGGAGACCCCAACAGATTTCTAGTCTGTCGCCTTAACCGCTCTGCCACGACTACTGTATGTTGTAATTTGTACCTTGTTGATCTACTCATATAAGACATTGCAGTGTCTGGCAAAAACATGTCGTAGTCGGCAGGATTCGAACCTGCGCGGGGAGACCCCAACAGATTTCTAGTCTGTCGCCTTAACCGCTCGGCCACGACTACTGTATGTTGTAATTTGTACCTAGTTGATCTACTCATATAAGACAGTGCAGTATCTGACAAAAACATTTCGTAGTCGGGGGATTCGAACCTGCGCGGGGAGACCCCAACAGATTTCAACTCTGTCGCCTTAACCGCTCTGCCACGACTACTGTATGTTGTAAATTATACCTAGTTGATCTACTTCTATAGGACAGTGCAGTATTTGACAAAAAAACGTTTCGTAGTCGGCAGGATTTGAATCTGCGCGGGGAGACCCCAACAGATTTCTAGTCTGTCGCCTTAACCGCTCGGCCACGACTACTGTATGTTGTAATTTGTACCTAGTTGATCTACTCCTATAAGACTGTGCAGTATTTGACAAACAATATTCGTAGTCGGCAGGATTCGAACGTGCGCAGGGAGACCCCAACAGATTTCTAGTCTGTCGCCTTAACCGCTCTGCCACGAGTACTGTATGTTGTAAATTATACCTAGTTGATCTACTTCTATAGGACAGTGCAGTATTTGACAAAAAACGTTTCGTAGTCGGCAGGATTCGAACCTGCGCGGAGACCCCCAACAGATTTCTAGTCTGTCGCCTTAACCGCTCGGCCACGAATACTGTATGTTGCAATTTGTACCGAGTTGATCTACTCCTATAAGACAGTGCAGTATTTGACAAAAAATATTCGTAGTCGGCAGGATTCGAAAGTGCGCGGGGAGACCCCAACAGATTTCTAGTCTGTCGCCTTAACCGCTCGGCCACGACTACTTTATGTTGTAATTTGTACCTTGTTGATCTACTCATATAAGACATTGCAGTGTCTGGCAAAAACATTTCGTAGTCGGCAGGATTCGAACCTGCGCGGGGAGACCCCAACAGATTTCTAGTCTGTCGCCTTAACCGCTCGGCCACGACTACTGTATGTTGTAATTTGTACCTAGTTGATCTACTCCTATAGGACAGTGCAGTATTTGACTAAAAACGTTTCGTAGTCGGCAGGATTCTAACCTGCGCGTGGAGATCCCAACAGATTTCTAGTCTGTCGCCTTAACCGCTCGGCCACGACTACTGTATGTTGTAATTTGTACCTAGTTGATCTACTCATATAAGACAGTGCAGTATTTGACAAAAACAATTCGTAGTCGGCAGGATTCGAACCTGCGCGGGGAGACCCCAACAGATTTCTAGTCTGTCGCCTTAACCGCTCGGCCACGACTACTGTATGTTGTAATTTATACCTTGTTGATCTACTGCTATAGGACAGTGCAGTATTTGACAAAAAACGTTTGGTAGTCGGCAGGATTCGAACCTGCGCGGGGAGACCCCAACAGATTTCTAGTCTGTCGCCTTAACCGCTCGGCCACGACTACTGTATGTTGTAATTTGTACCTAGTTGATCTACTCATATAAGACAGTGCAGTATCTGACAAAAACATTTCGTAGTCGGCAGGATTCGAACCTGCGCGGGGAGACCCCAACAGATTTCAACTCTGTCGCCTTAACCGCTCTGCCACGACTACTGTATGTTGTAAATTATACCTAGTTGATCTACTCATTTAAGACAGTGCAGTATATGACAAAAACATTTCGTAGTCGGCAGGATTCGAACATGCGCGGGGAGACCCCAACAGATATCTAGTCTGTCGCATTAACCGCTCGGCCACGACTACTGTATGTTGTAATTTATACCTAGTTGATCTACTCCTATAGGACAGTGCAGTATTTGACAAAAACGTTTCGTAGTCGGCAGGATTCGAACCTGCGCGGGGAGACCCCAACAGATTTCTAGTCTGTCGCCTTAACCGCTCTGCCACGACTACTGTATGTTGTAATTTGTACCTTGTTGATCTACTCCTATAGGACAGTGCAGTATTTGACAAAAACGTTTCGTAGTCGGCAGGATTCGAACCTGCGCGGGGAGACCCCAACAGATTTCTAGTCTGTCGCCTTAACCACTCTGCCACGACTACTGTATGTTGTAATTTGTACCTTGTTGATCTACTCATATAAGACAGTGCAGTACCTGACAAAAACATTTCGTAGTCGGCAGGATTCGAACGTGCGCGGGGAGACCCCAACAGATTTCTAGTCTGTCGCCTTAACCGCTCGGCCACGACTACTGTATGTTGTAATTTGTACCTTGTTGATCTACTCATATAAGACATTGCAGTGTCTGGCAAAAACATTTCGTAGTCGGCAGGATTCGAACCTGCGCGGGGAGACCCCAACAGATTTCTAGTCTGTCGCCTTAACCGCTCGGCCACGACTACTGTATGTTGTAATTTGTACCTAGTTGATCTACTCATATAAGACAGTGCAGTATCTGACAAAAACATTTCGTAGTCGGCACGATTCGAACCTGCGCGGGGAGACCCCAACAGATTTCAACTCTTTCGCCTTAACCGCTCTGCCACGACTACTGTATGTTGTAAATTATACCTAGTTGATCTACTTCTATAGGACAGTGCAGTATTTGACAAAAAACGTTTCGTAGTCGGCAGGATTCGAACCTGCGCGGGGAGACCCCAACAGATTTCTAGTCTGTCGCCTTAACCGCTCGGCCACGACTACTGTATGTTGTAATTTGTACCTTGTTGATCTACTCATATAAGACAGTGCAGTACCTGACAAAAACATTTCGTAGTCGGCAGGATTCGAACGTGCGCGGGGAGACCCCAACAGATTTCTAGTCTGTCGCCTTAACCGCTCGACCACGACTACTGTATGTTGTAATTTGTACCTTGTTGATCTACTCATATAAGACATTGCAGTGTCTGCCAAAAACATTTCGTAGTCGGCAGGATTCGAACCTGCGCGGGGAGACCCCAACAGATTTCTAGTCTGTCGCCTTAACCGCTCGGCCACGACTACTGTATGTTGTAATTTGTACCTAGTTGATCTACTCATATAAGACAGTGCAGTATCTGACAAAAACATTTCGTAGTCGGCACGATTCGAACCTGCGCGGGGAGACCCCAACAGATTTCAACTCTGTCGCCTTAACCGCTCTGCCACGACTACTGTATGTTGTAAATTATACCTAGTTGATCTACTTCTATAGGACAGTGCAGTATTTGACAAAAAACGTTTCGTAGTCGGCAGGATTCGAACCTGCGCGGGGAGACCCCAACATATTTCTAGTCTGTCGCCTTAACCGCTCGGCCACGACTACTGTATGTTGTAATTTGTACCTAGTTGATCTACTCATATAAGACAGTGCAGTATCTGACAAAAACATTTCGTAGTCGGCAGGATTCGAACCTGCGCGGGGAGACCCCAACAGATATTTAGTCTGTCGCATTAACCGCTCGGCCACGACTACTGTATGTTGTAATTTATACCTAGTTGATCTACTCCTTTAGGACAGTGCAGTATTTGACAAAAAACGTTTGGTAGTCGGCAGGATTCGAACCTGCGCGGGGAGACCCCAACAGATTTCTAGTCTGTCGCCTTAACCGCTCGGCCACGACTACTGTATGTTGTAATTTGTACCTAGTTGATCTACTCATATAAGACAGTGCAGTATCTGACAAAAACATTTCGTAGTCGGCAGGATTCGAACCTGCGCGGGGAGACCCCAACAGATTTCAACTCTGTCGCCTTAACCGCTCTGCCACGACTACTGTATGTTGTAAATTATACCTAGTTGATCTACTCATTTAAGACAGTGCAGTATATGACAAAAACATTTCGTAGTCGGCAGGATTCGAACATGCGCGGGGAGACCCCAACAGATATCTAGTCTGTCGCATTAACCGCTCGGCCACGACTACTGTATGTTGTAATTTATACCTAGTTGATCTACTCCTATAGGACAGTGCAGTATTTGACAAAAACGTTTCGTAGTCGGCAGGATTCGAACCTGCGCGGGGAGACCCCAACAGATTTCTAGTCTGTCGCCTTAACCGCTCTGCCACGACTACTGTATGTTGTAATTTGTACCTTGTTGATCTACTCCTATAGGACAGTGCAGTATTTGACAAAAACGTTTCGTAGTCGGCAGGATTCGAACCTGCGCGGGGAGACCCCAACAGATTTCTAGTCTGTCGCCTTAACCACTCTGCCACGACTACTGTATGTTGTAATTTGTACCTTGTTGATCTACTCATATAAGACAGTGCAGTACCTGACAAAAACATTTCGTAGTCGGCAGGATTCGAACGTGCGCGGGGAGACCCCAACAGATTTCTAGTCTGTCGCCTTAACCGCTCGGCCACGACTACTGTATGTTGTAATTTGTACCTTGTTGATCTACTCATATAAGACATTGCAGTGTCTGGCAAAAACATTTCGTAGTCGGCAGGATTCGAACCTGCGCGGGGAGACCCCAACAGATTTCTAGTCTGTCGCCTTAACCGCTCGGCCACGACTACTGTATGTTGTAATTTGTACCTAGTTGATCTACTCATATAAGACAGTGCAGTATCTGACAAAAACATTTCGTAGTCGGCACGATTCGAACCTGCGCGGGGAGACCCCAACAGATTTCAACTCTTTCGCCTTAACCGCTCTGCCACGACTACTGTATGTTGTAAATTATACCTAGTTGATCTACTTCTATAGGACAGTGCAGTATTTGACAAAAAACGTTTGGTAGTCGGCAGGATTCGAACCTGCGCGGGGAGACCCCAACAGATTTCTAGTCTGTCGCCTTAACCGCTCGGCCACGACTACTGTATGTTGTAATTTGTACCTTGTTGATCTACTCATATAAGACAGTGCAGTACCTGACAAAAACATTTCGTAGTCGGCAGGATTCGAACGTGCGCGGGGAGACCCCAACAGATTTCTAGTCTGTCGCCTTAACCGCTCGACCACGACTACTGTATGTTGTAATTTGTACCTTGTTGATCTACTCATATAAGACATTGCAGTGTCTGCCAAAAACATTTCGTAGTCGGCAGGATTCGAACCTGCGCGGGGAGACCCCAACAGATTTCTAGTCTGTCGCCTTAACCGCTCGGCCACGACTACTGTATGTTGTAATTTGTACCTAGTTGATCTACTCATATAAGACAGTGCAGTATCTGACAAAAACATTTCGTAGTCGGCACGATTCGAACCTGCGCGGGGAGACCCCAACAGATTTCAACTCTGTCGCCTTAACCGCTCTGCCACGACTACTGTATGTTGTAAATTATACCTAGTTGATCTACTTCTATAGGACAGTGCAGTATTTGACAAAAAACGTTTCGTAGTCGGCAGGATTCGAACCTGCACGGGGAGACCCCAACATATTTCTAGTCTGTCGCCTTAACCGCTCGGCCACGACTACTGTATGTTGTAATTTGTACCTAGTTGATCTACTCATATAAGACAGTGCAGTATCTGACAAAAACATTTCGTAGTCGGCAGGATTCGAACCTGCGCGGGGAGACCCCAACAGATATTTAGTCTGTCGCATTAACCGCTCGGCCACGACTACTGTATGTTGTAATTTATACCTAGTTGATCTACTCCTTTAGGACAGTGCAGTATTTGACAAAAACGTTTCGTAGTCGGCAGGATTCGAACCTGCGCGGGGAGACCCCAACAGATTTCTAGTCTGTCGCCTTAACCGCTCTGCCACGACTACTGTATGTTGTAATTTGTACCTTGTTGATCTACTCATATAAGACATTGCAGTGTCTGGCAAAAACATGTCGTAGTCGGCAGGATTCGAACCTGCGCGGGGAGACCCCAACAGATTTCAACTCTGTCGCCTTAACCGCTCTGCCACGACTACTGTATGTTGTAAATTATACCTAGTTGATCTACTTCTATAGGACAGTGCAGTATTTGACAAAAAAACGTTTCGTAGTCGGCAGGATTTGAATCTGCGCGGGGAGACCCCAACAGATTTCTAGTCTGTCGCCTTAACCGCTCGGCCACGACTACTGTATGTTGTAATTTGTACCTAGTTGATCTACTCCTATAAGACTGTGCAGTATTTGACAAACAATATTCGTAGTCGGCAGGATTCGAACGTGCGCAGGGAGACCCCAACAGATTTCTAGTCTGTCGCCTTAACCGCTCGGCCACGACTACTGTATGTTGTAATTTATACCTAGTTGATCTACTCCTATAGGACAGTGCAGTATTTGACTAAAAACGTTTCGTAGTCGGCAGGATTCAAACCTGCGCGTGGAGATCCCAACAGATTTCAACTCTGTCGCCTTAACCGCTCTGCCACGACTACTGTATGTTGTAAATTATACCTAGTTGATCTACTTATTTAAGACAGTGCAGTATATGACAAAAACATTTCGTAGTCGGCAGGATTCGAACCTGCGCGGGAAGACCCCAACAGATTTCTAGTCTGTCGCCTTAACCGCTCGGCCACGACTACTGTATGTTGTAATTTGTACCTTGTTGATCTACTCATATAAGACATTGCAGTGTCTGGCAAAAACATTTCGTAGTCGGCAGGATTCGAACCTGCGCGGGGAGACCCCAACGGATTTCTAGTCTGTCGCCTTAACCGCTCGGCCACGACTACTGTATGTTGTAATTTGTACCTAGTTGATCTACTCATATAAGACAGTGCAGTATCTGACAAAAACATTTCGTAGTCGGCAGGATTCGAACCTGCGCGGGGAGACCCCAACAGATTTCATCTGAGTGACCACAATACAGTTATTTGGAATCCATTAAATGCATCAAAGAAACATTTTCTTCATCGTAGAATTGTTCGGCCAATCAGAGACTCCGACATAAGACACTTTGGTCAATGGATAACTCAATGTGATTGGAACGATGTTAAATCAGCGCCTTCAGCATGTGCTAAAACAGATGTTTTTTATAAGACATTTATGGGTGCTGTTGATAAATTCTTCCCAACCAAGACTGTCTCAACCCATCCCACGGATAAACCTTGGATAACTGCAGAACTCAAATCACTAATTGTCAAGCGTCAGAAAGCTTTCAATACTGGTAAGCTTTTCTTGTGGAGATTACTCCGTAACAAGGTATTCAGGCTCATAAAAAGAGCTAAACTTGCTTTTTATAGTTGCAATGTGGCAAGACTGAGATCAACAAACCCAAGGCAATGGCATCATCAGATACATAAAATGACTGGGCTGAATCATCAAAAGAAACTCCTCCTTCCTGGTGCTTCCTCATCGGACATAGCAAATGAAATTAACCAAAACTTCATCGCCGTAGCGAAAGATATCCCTAAATTAGACCTTACTAATTTACCTGCTTATTTGCCTGCTGAATCCATAGTTCCTATTATTACCCCTCGGGACGTCTTTAATAAACTAAGAAAAATCAATGTTAACAAGAGTGGAGGACCTGACCACATTCCACCGCGTCTGGTGAAAGAATTTGCATTTGAATTGTCATTCCCATTGAGTGATATTTTTAATTGTTCTTTACAGGAGGGAATTGTACCTAATATCTGGAAAATGGCGTTTGTTGTCCCCATACCTAAGACTAACCCTCCTAGAATGGATAACTTACGTCCAATTGCACTAACGTGTATTTTTGCTAAAATATTTGAAGATTTTGTTACGGATTGGATAATGAAAGACATTGGCATTTTTATTGACAAACAACAATTTGGCTCACTTAAAGGTTCATCAACATCTCATTATCTAGTTAATCTTTTGAATACTACCTATAGTGCTACCGATAACTCAAACAATTCCGCAGTCCTAGTTGCTACGGATTTCAGTAAGGCTTTCGATAGAGTGGATCATCAGATTGTAATTCAAAAGTTCATTCAACTTGGTGTCAGATCCTCTATAGTGCCATGGATTGCCAGTTTTCTGTCATCCCGTTTACAGTCAGTTCGCTATAATGGTGTTTTATCTAATTGGGAAATTGTAGATGCAGGTGTCCCACAAGGCACCAAAATTGGACCTATTGCTTTTCTGGTTATGATTAATGATTTTGTCACCAACTCCCCTGAGATTTTGCATTACAAGTATGTTGACGATATGACTCTTTGTCAAACGTTTAAGAATCCTGATCAAACCATAATCATGCAAAATGAGTTAGATTGTCTTCATCAGTGGGCTACAGCTAATAATATGAAACTTAATCCATCCAAGTGTCAATCTATTAATATTTGTTTTAAGCGCTCTCCACCTGTAGCACCTACATTTACAATTAATGGTTCGTTAATTAATCAAACTGATTGTCTAAAACTTCTTGGTGTTCATGTGCAAAGTAACCTTAAATGGGACACCCAACTTGACCAGATGTGCAAATCATTTAATCGGAAGCTATTTTTCCTTCGTCAACTTAAGCGTTGTTGTACTCCTATTAAAGACTTGATAATGATATATACCATGTATATTAGGCCTACAATCGAATATGCTTGTCCAGTTTGGTTCTCAAGCCTCAGTAAATCCCAATTGGAATGTTTGGAGAAACTACAGCGTAAAGCCTTGCGCATTATTTTAACAAAGGACTTTTGCAGTACTAAGTCCTTCAGTGATATATATTCTCAATTTGGTATGTCACCGGTTTCTGTTAGACTTCAACAACTATTTGGTAAATTTGGCCAATCATTGATCACTTCAAACAAATATAGAGACTGGCTCCCACCCAAAAGAAACAATAACCTCAGAAATACAAACCAACTTTGCTCAATCAAGTGTAGAACCAACAGGTACAAAAACAGTCCAATCCCGTCCTTGACTACTCTTCTCAATACATGTACTGAGTTGTAGTTACACACCTGCATGTTTGTTTTTTTAATGGAGCTGGCCCCCTTGCCTTTTAGTATTTATGCAATTTATATGTTCATACTACATGTACATATTGTTTAATTACAATGAATCTTGTTTTTACCAACAATGTCTGGTGTGCTTGGACACAGGGTTCGGGGAGCCAAGAATCGTGTTCGGTGTAGCCGAGTGTTTTCTATAATGTGTAATTCATATTATTTAATTCATATTTTAATTACATACTTGTATATTGTTTTTATCAACTATATATTTTAATGAATTGTTGTAAAAGTTTATATTTTCGTGATTCTTTTATTTGAATGTAATTTTAAACATAATTCAGCTCTAGAGCTGTGACGTTTGAATTTTCAATAAACCAATAATAATAATAATTTCAACTCTGTCGCCTTAACCGCTCTGCCACGAGTACTGTATGTTGTAAATTATACCTAGTTGATCTACTTCTATAGGACAGTGCAGTATTTGACAAAAAACGTTTCGTAGTCGGCAGGATTCGAACCTGCGCGGAGACCCCCAACAGATTTCTAGTCTGTCGCCTTAACCGCTCGGCCACGAATACTGTATGTTGCAATTTGTACCTAGTTGATCTACTCCTATAAGACAGTGCAGTATTTGACAAAAAATATTCGTAGTCGGCAGGATTCGAAAGTGCGCGGGGAAACCCCAACAGATTTCTAGTCTGTCGCCTTAACCGCTCGGCCACGACTACTTTATGTTGTAATTTGTACCTTGTTGATCTACTCATATAAGACATTGCAGTGTCTGGCAAAAACATTTCGTAGTCGGCAGGATTCGAACCTGCGCGGGGAGACCCCAACAGATTTCTAGTCTGTCGCCTTAACCGCTCGGCCACGACTACTGTATGTTGTAATTTGTACCTAGTTGATCTACTCATATAAGACAGTGCAGTATCTGACAAAAACATTTCGTAGTCGGCAGGATTCGAACCTACGCGGGGAGACCCCAACAGATTTCAACTCTGTCGCCTTAACCGCTCTGCCACGACTACTGTATGTTGTAAATTATACCTAGTTGATCTACTTCTATAGGACAGTGCAGTATTTGACAAAAAACGTTTCGTAGTCGGCAGGATTCGAACCTGCGCGGGGAGACCCCAACAGATTTCTAGTCTGTCGCCTTAACCGCTCGGCCACGACTACTGTATGTTGTAATTTATACCTAGTTGATCTACTCCTATAGGACAGTGCAGTATTTGACTAAAAACGTTTCGTAGTCGGCAGGATTCTAACCTGCGCGTGGAGATCCCAACAGATTTCTAGTCTGTCGCCTTAACCGCTCGACCACGACTACTGTATGTTGTAATTTGTACCTAGTTGATCTACTCATATAAGACAGTGCAGTATTTGACAAAAACAATTCGTAGTCGGCAGGATTCGAACCTGCGCGGGGAGACCCCAACAGATTTCTAGTCTGTCGCCTTAACCGCTCGGCCACGACTACCGCATTTTTCAATATAAACTTAGTTGATCTACTCCTTCCAGACAGTGGTGTATTTGACAAAAACGTTTCGTAGTCGGCAGGATTCGAACCTGCGCGGGGAGACCCCAACAGATTTCTAGTCTGTCGCCTTAACCGCTCGGCCACGACTACTGTATGTTGTAATTTATACCTTGTTGATCTACTGCTATAGGACAGTGCAGTATTTGACAAAAAACGTTTGGTAGTCGGCAGGATTCGAACCTGCGCGGGGAGACCCCAACAGATTTCTAGTCTGTCGCCTTAACCGCTCGGCCACGACTACTGTATGTTGTAATTTGTACCTAGTTGATCTACTCATATAAGACAGTGCAGTATCTGACAAAAACATTTCGTAGTCGGCAGGATTCGAACCTGCGCGGGGAGACCCCAACAGATTTCAACTCTGTCGCCTTAACCGCTCTGCCACGACTACTGTATGTTGTAAATTATACCTAGTTGATCTACTCATTTAAGACAGTGCAGTATATGACAAAAACATATCGTAGTCGGCAGGATTCGAACCTGCGCGGGGTGACCCCAACAGATATCTAGTCTGTCGCATTAACCGCTCGGCCACGACTACTGTATGTTGTAATTTATACCTAGTTGATCTACTCCTATAGGACAGTGCAGTATTTGACAAAAACGTTTCGTAGTCGGCAGGATTCGAACCTGCGCGGGGAGACCCCAACAGATTTCTAGTATGTCGCCTTAACCGCTCTGCCACGACTACTGTATGTTGTAATTTGTACCTTGTTGATCTACTCATATAAGACAGTGCAGTACCTGACAAAAACATTTCGTAGTCGGCAGGATTCGAACGTGCGCGGGGAGACCCCAACAGATTTCTAGTCTGTCGCCTTAACCGCTCGGCCACGACTACTGTATGTTGTAATTTGTACCTTGTTGATCTACTCATATAAGACATTGCAGTGTCTGGCAAAAACATTTCGTAGTCGGCAGGATTCGAACCTGCGCGGGGAGACCCCAACAGATTTCTAGTCTGTCGCCTTAACCGCTCGGCCACGACTACTGTATGTTGTAATTTGTACCTAGTTGATCTACTCATATAAGACAGTGCAGTATCTGACAAAAACATTTCGTAGTCGGCACGATTCGAACCTGCGCGGGGAGACCCCAACAGATTTCAACTCTGTCGCCTTAACCGCTCTGCCACGACTACTGTATGTTGTAAATTATACCTAGTTGATCTACTTCTATAGGACAGTGCAGTATTTGACAAAAAACGTTTCGTAGTCGGCAGGATTCGAACCTGCGCGGGGAGACCCCAACAGATTTCTAGTCTGTCGCCTTAACCGCTCGGCCACGACTACTGTATGTTGTAATTTGTACCTTGTTGATCTACTCATATAAGACAGTGCAGTACCTGACAAAAACATTTCGTAGTCGGCAGGATTCGAACGTGCGCGGGGAGACCCCAACAGATTTCTAGTCTGTCGCCTTAACCGCTCGACCACGACTACTGTATGTTGTAATTTGTACCTTGTTGATCTACTCATATAAGACATTGCAGTGTCTGCCAAAAACATTTCGTAGTCGGCAGGATTCGAACCTGCGCGGGAAGACCCCAACAGATTTCTAGTCTGTCGCCTTAACCGCTCGGCCACGACTACTGTATGTTGTAATTTGTACCTAGTTGATCTACTCATATAAGACAGTGCAGTATTTGACAAAAAACATTTCGTAGTCGGCAGGATTCGAACCTGCGCGGGGAGACCCCAACAGATTTCTAGTCTGTCGCCTTAACCGCTCGGCCACGACTACTGTATGTTGTAATTTATACCTAGTTGATCTACTCCTATAGGACAGTGCAGTATTTGACTAAAAACGTTTCGTAGTCGGCAGGATTCAAACCTGCGCGTGGATATCCCAACAGATTTCTAGTCTGTCGCCTTAACCGCTCGGCCAAGACTACTGTATGTTGTAATTTGTACCTAGTTGATCTACTCCTATAAGACAGTGCAGTATTTGACAAAAAATATTCGTAGTCGGCAGGATTCGAACGTGCGCGGGGAGACCCCAACAGATTTCTAGTCTGTCGCCTTAACCGCTCGGCCACGACTACTGTATGTTGTAATTTATACCTAGTTGATCTACTCCTATAGGACAGTGCAGTATTTGACTAAAAACGTTTCGTAGTCGGCAGGATTCAAACCTGCGCGTGGAGATCCCAACAGATTTCTAGTCTGTTGCCTTAACCGCTCGGCAACGACTACTGTATGTTGTAATTTGTACCTAGTTGATCTACTCATATAAGACAGTGCAGTATTTGACAAAAACAATTCGTAGTCGGCAGGATTCGAACCTGCGCGGGGAGACCCCAACAGATTTCTAGTCTGTCGCCTTAACCGCTCGTCCACGACTACCGCATTGTTCAATATGTCAACATAAATGGATGTTTATCTTCAATCCTCCCGCTTCTCTTCGGTGTCCCACAAGGCTCTGTTCTGGGCCCTCAATTTTTCACTATTTACTCAGCTCCCATTGCAAATATTGCTCGTAAACATGGTTTACTGGTGCACATGTATGCGGATGACACGCAACTGTATTTACCATTTGATTTGTATGACAACGAAGATGAACTAGCTACTCGCAAACGCATGGAATCATGTATTGTGGACATAAAATATTGGATGACTTCTAATAAACTGAAATTAAATGACGACAAAACTGAGCTCATCATAGTCACATCAAAATACCTTCAATCCAGAGCCACAAACAACTCTATTCAAATAGTGTCATCACCCATTCATGCTTCGCCAAGTGCTCGTAATTTGGGAATTATTTTTGACAACACGCTATCTATGGAGGATCACATCAAACGTGTCTGCAAAGCTACATATTTCCAAATCAGGAACATTAATCAAATTCGTAAAGTTTTGGATGACGATACAGCAGCTACTTTAGTCCATGCTTTGGTAATATCGAGATTGGACAATGGAAATTCTCTATTATATGGTATAAATGAACAACTACTGGCAAAGCTCCAACGTGCTCAAAATGCTGCAGCACGCATGTTAACCCGCACTCGTAAATTTGATCATATTTCGCCAATTTTGAAACAACTACACTGGTTACCAATTCGTCAAAGAATTCAATTTAAGCTACTTTTGCTCACTTTGAAATCACTTAATGCTATGGCACCAGTGTATATTAATGAACTTCTTTCTCCATATATTCCAAAACGCACTTTGGATCTGCTGACAAAATTCTTCTGACTGTCCCTAGAACTGTTTCGTCGTATGGTGATCGTGGATTTTATGCAGCTGCTCCCAAGCTTTGGAATGCCTTGCCATTCGAACTTCGCAGTTGTAGTTCCATCAATGTTTTTCAAAAAGTTGTAAAAAACTCATTTATTTGAAACTGCTTATAATATTTGATTGTTTTTGCAAAACATTTTATTGTGATTTATGTACTCATTTTGAGCTTTTACTTGATGTCTTTAATGTGATTTCTGGTATCGCATTGCTGACACATACCTTAATACATGTATGTTCGGCCATTTTTTTTCTCATTTTGGTCGGGCAGGAATCAGTTATTGCTGTTAAGTTGTTGTAACTGCTAATTCTGGTCTTCTCCTCTCTTTGCTTGTTTGCCATGTGCAGCTGGGCAGTGTGTGTTGGTACTGTGATATCCTCTTTGATCTTGTAGGGTCACATTATTGATCTTGAATTGCCTTTATGTTTTATTTATTGTTGCATTTTATTTTGGTTCATTATTTTTCCTTTGTCATGTTTGTGTTTTATGTTGCGCCTCGAAATAGGTTTTCTCTAGATAGATGGCGCATTATAAATGCTTTATATTTTTATTTATTATTAATATAAACTTAGTTGATCTACTCCTTCCAGACAGTGGTGTATTTGACAAAAACGTTTCGTAGTCGGCAGGATTCGAACCTGCGCGGGGAGACCCCAACAGATTTCTAGTCTGTCGCCTTAACCGCTCGGCCACGACTACTGTATGTTGTAATTTATACCTAGTTGATCTACTCCTATAGGACAGTGCAGTATTTGACAAAAAACGTTTCGTAGTCGGCAGGATTCGAACCTGCGCGGGGAGACCCCAACAGATTTCTAGTCTGTCGCCTTAACCGCTCGGCCACGACTACTGTATGTTGTAATTTGTACATAGTTGATCTACTCATATAAGACAGTGCAGTATCTGACAAAAACATTTCGTAGTCGGCAGGATTCGAACCTGCGCGGGGAGACCCCAACAGATTTCAACTCTGTCGCCTTAACCGCTCTGCCACGACTACTGTATGTTGTAAATTATACCTAGTTGATCTACTTCTATAGGACAGTGCAGTATTTGACAAAAAACGTTTCGTAGTCGGCAGGATTCGAACCTGCGCGGGGAGACCCCAACAGATTTCTAGTCTGTCGCCTTAACCGCTCGGCCACGACTACTGTATGTTGTAATTTGTACCTAGTTGATCTACTCCTATAAGACAGTGCAGTATTTGACAAAAAATATTCGTAGTCGGCAGGATTCGAACCTGCGCGGGAAGACCCCAACAGATTTCAACTCTGTCGCCTTAACCGCTCTGCCACGACTACTGTATGTTGTAAATTATACCTAGTTGATCTACTCATTTAAGACAGTGCAGTATTTGACAAAAACATTTCGTAGTCGGCAGGATTCGAACCTGCGCGGGAAGACCCCGACAGATTTCTAGTCTGTCGCCTTAACCGCTCGGCCACGACTACTGCATGTTGGAATTTATACCTAGTTGATCTACTCCTATAAGACAGTGCAGTATTTGACAAAAAATATTCGTAGTCGGCAGGATTCGAACGTGCGCGGGGAGACCCCAACAGATTTCTAGTCTGTCGCCTTAACCGCTCTGCCACGACTACTGTATGTTGTAATTTGTACCTTGTTGATCTACTCATATAAGACATTGCAGTGTCTGGCAAAAACATTTCGTAGTCGGCAGGATTCGAACCTGCGCGGGGAGACCCCAACAGATTTCTAGTCTGTCGCCTTAACCGCTCAGCCACGACTACTGTATGTTGTAATTTGTACCTTGTTGATCTACTCATATAAGACATTGCAGTGTCTGGCAAAAACATTTCGTAGTCGGCAGGATTCGAACCTGCGCGGGGAGACCCCAACAGATTTCTAGTCTGTCGCCTTAACCGCTCGGCCACGACTACTGTATGTTGTGATTTATACCTAGTTGATCTACTCCTATAGGACAGTGCAGTATTTGACTAAAAACGTTTCGTAGTCGGCAGGATTCGAACCTGCGCGTGGAGACCAACAGATTTCTAGTCTGTCACCTTAACCGCTCGGCCACGACTACTGTATGTTGTAATTTGTACCTAGTTGATCTACTCATATAAGACAGTGCAGTATTTGACAAAAAACGTTTCGTAGTCGGCAGGATTCGAACCTGCGCGGGGAGACCCCAACAGATTTCTAGTCTGTCGCCTTAACCGCTCGGCCACGACTACTGTATGTTGTAATTTATACCTAGTTGATCTACTCCTATAGGACAGTGCAGTATTTGACAAAAAACGTTTCGTAGTCGGCAGGATTCGAACCTGCGCGGGGAGACCCCAACAGATTTCTAGTCTGTCGCCTTAACCGCTCGGCCACGACTACTGTATGTTGTAATTTGTACATAGTTGATCTACTCATATAAGACAGTGCAGTATCTGACAAAAACATTTCGTAGTCGGCAGGATTCGAACCTGCGCGGGGAGACCCCAACAGATTTCAACTCTGTCGCCTTAACCGCTCTGCCACGACTACTGTATGTTGTAAATTATACCTAGTTGATCTACTTCTATAGGACAGTGCAGTATTTGACAAAAAACGTTTCGTAGTCGGCAGGATTCGAACCTGCGCGGGGAGACCCCAACAGATTTCTAGTCTGTCGCCTTAACCGCTCGGCCACGACTACTGTATGTTGTAATTTGTACCTAGTTGATCTACTCCTATAAGACAGTGCAGTATTTGACAAAAAATATTCGTAGTCGGCAGGATTCGAACCTGCGCGGGAAGACCCCAACAGATTTCAACTCTGTCGCCTTAACCGCTCTGCCACGACTACTGTATGTTGTAAATTATACCTAGTTGATCTACTCATTTAAGACAGTGCAGTATTTGACAAAAACATTTCGTAGTCGGCAGGATTCGAACCTGCGCGGGAAGACCCCGACAGATTTCTAGTCTGTCGCCTTAACCGCTCGGCCACGACTACTGCATGTTGGAATTTATACCTAGTTGATCTACTCCTATAAGACAGTGCAGTATTTGACAAAAAATATTCGTAGTCGGCAGGATTCGAACGTGCGCGGGGAGACCCCAACAGATTTCTAGTCTGTCGCCTTAACCGCTCTGCCACGACTACTGTATGTTGTAATTTGTACCTTGTTGATCTACTCATATAAGACATTGCAGTGTCTGGCAAAAACATTTCGTAGTCGGCAGGATTCGAACCTGCGCGGGGAGACCCCAACAGATTTCTAGTCTGTCGCCTTAACCGCTCGGCCACGACTACTGTATGTTGTAATTTGTACCTAGTTGATCTACTCATATAAGACAGTGCAGTATCTGACAAAAACATTTCGTAGTCGGGGGATTCGAACCTGCGCGGGGAGACCCCAACAGATTTCAACTCTGTCGCCTTAACCGCTCTGCCACGACTACTGTATGTTGTAAATTATACCTAGTTGATCTACTTCTATAGGACAGTGCAGTATTTGACAAAAAACGTTTCGTAGTCGGCAGGATTCGAACCTGCGCGGAGACCCCCAACAGATTTCTAGTCTGTCGCCTTAACCGCTCGGCCACGAATACTGTATGTTGTAATTTGTACCTAGTTGATCTACTCCTATAAGACAGTGCAGTATTTGACAAAAAATATTCGTAGTCGGCAGGATTCGAACGTGCGCGGGGAGACCCCAACAGATTTCTAGTCTGTCGCCTTAACCGCTCGGCCACGACTACTTTATGTTGTAATTTGTACCTTGTTGATCTACTCATATAAGACATTGCAGTGTCTGGCAAAAACATTTCGTAGTCGGCAGGATTCGAACCTGCGCGGGGAGACCCCAACAGATTTCTAGTCTGTCGCCTTAACCGCTCGGCCACGACTACTGTATGTTGTAATTTGTACCTAGTTGATCTACTCATATAAGACAGTGCAGTATCTGACAAAAACATTTCGTAGTCGGCAGGATTCGAACCTACGCGGGGAGACCCCAACAGATTTCAACTCTGTCGCCTTAACCGCTCTGCCACGACTACTGTATGTTGTAAATTATACCTAGTTGATCTACTTCTATAGGACAGTGCAGTATTTGACAAAAAACGTTTTGTAGTCGGCAGGATTCGAACCTGCGCGGGGAGACCCCAACAGATTTCTAGTCTGTCGCCTTAACCGCTCGGCCACGACTACTGTATGTTGTAATTTATACCTAGTTGATCTACTCCTATAGGACAGTGCAGTATTTGACTAAAAACGTTTCGTAGTCGGCAGGATTCTAACCTGCGCGTGGAGATCCCAACAGATTTCTAGTCTGTCGCCTTAACCGCTCGGCCACGACTACTGTATGTTGTAATTTGTACCTAGTTGATCTACTCATATAAGACAGTGCAGTATTTGACAAAAACAATTCGTAGTCGGCAGGATTCGAACCTGCGCGGGGAGACCCCAACAGATTTCTAGTCTGTCGCCTTAACCGCTCGGCCACGACTACCGCATTTTTCAATATAAACTTAGTTGATCTACTCCTTCCAGACAGTGGTGTATTTGACAAAAACGTTTCGTAGTCGGCAGGATTCGAACCTGCGCGGGGAGACCCCAACAGATTTCTAGTCTGTCGCCTTAACCGCTCGGCCACGACTACTGTATGTTGTAATTTATACCTTGTTGATCTACTGCTATAGGACAGTGCAGTATTTGACAAAAAACGTTTGGTAGTCGGCAGGATTCGAACCTGCGCGGGGAGACCCCAACAGATTTCTAGTCTGTCGCCTTAACCGCTCGGCCACGACTACTGTATGTTGTAATTTGTACCTAGTTGATCTACTCATATAAGACAGTGCAGTATCTGACAAAAACATTTCGTAGTCGGCAGGATTCGAACCTGCGCGGGGAGACCCCAACAGATTTCAACTCTGTCGCCTTAACCGCTCTGCCACGACTACTGTATGTTGTAAATTATACCTAGTTGATCTACTCATTTAAGACAGTGCAGTATATGACAAAAACATTTCGTAGTCGGCAGGATTCGAACCTGCGCGGGGAGACCCCAACAGATATCTAGTCTGTCGCATTAACCGCTCGGCCACGACTACTGTATGTTGTAATTTATACCTAGTTGATCTACTCCTATAGGACAGTGCAGTATTTGACAAAAACGTTTCGTAGTCGGCAGGATTCGAACCTGCGCGGGGAGACCCCAACAGATTTCTAGTCTGTCGCCTTAACCGCTCTGCCACGACTACTGTATGTTGTAATTTGTACCTTGTTGATCTACTCATATAAGACAGTGCAGTACCTGACAAAAACATTTCGTAGTCGGCAGGATTCGAACGTGCGCGGGGAGACCCCAACAGATTTCTAGTCTGTCGCCTTAACCGCTCGGCCACGACTACTGTATGTTGTAATTTGTACCTTGTTGATCTACTCATATAAGACATTGCAGTGTCTGGCAAAAACATTTCGTAGTCGGCAGGATTCGAACCTGCGCGGGGAGACCCCAACAGATTTCTAGTCTGTCGCCTTAACCGCTCGGCCACGACTACTGTATGTTGTAATTTGTACCTAGTTGATCTACTCATATAAGACAGTGCAGTATCTGACAAAAACATTTCGTAGTCGGCAGGATTCGAACCTGCGCGGGGAGACCCCAACAGATTTCAACTCTGTCGCCTTAACCGCTCTGCCACGACTACTGTATGTTGTAAATTATACCTAGTTGATCTACTTCTATAGGACAGTGCAGTATTTGACAAAAAACGTTTCGTAGTCGGCAGGATTCGAACCTGCGCGGGGAGACCACAACAGATTTCTAGTCTGTCGCCTTAACCGCTCGGCCACGACTACTGTATGTTGTAATTTATACCTAGTTGATCTACTCCTATAGGACAGTGCAGTATTTGACTAAAAACGTTTCGCAGTCGGCAGGATTCAAACCTGCGCGTGGAGATCCCAACAGATTTCTAGTCTGTCGCCTTAACCGCTCGGCCACGACTACTGTATGTTGTAATTTGTACCTAGTTGATCTACTCCTATAAGACAGTGCAGTATTTGACAAAAAATATTCGTAGTCGGCAGGATTCGAACGTGCGCGGGGAGACCCCAACTGATTTATAGTCTGTCGCCTTAACCGCTCGGCCACGACTACTGTATGTTGCAATTTATACCTAGTTGATCTACTCCTATAGGACAGTGCAGTATTTGACTAAAAACGTTTCGTAGTCGGCAAGATTCAAACCTGCGCGTGGAGATCCCAACAGATTTCTAGTCTGTCGCCTTAACCGCTCGGCAACGACTACTGTATGTTGTAATTTGTACCTAGTTGATCTACTCATATAAGACAGTGCAGTATTTGACAAAAACAATTCGTAGTCGGCAGGATTCGAACCTGCGCGGGGAGACCCCAACAGAATTCTAGTCTGTCGCCTTAACCGCTCGTCCACGACTACCGCATTGTTCAATATGTCAACATAAATGGATGTTTATCTTCAATCCTCCCGCTTCTCTTCGGTGTCCCACAAGGCTCTGTTCTGGGCCCTCAATTTTTCACTATTTACTCAGCTCCCATTGCAAATATTGCTCGTAAACATGGTTTACTGGTGCACATGTATGCGGATGACACGCAACTGTATTTACCATTTGATTTGTATGACAACGAAGATGAACTAGCTACTCGCAAACGCATGGAATCATGTATTGTGGACATAAAATATTGGATGACTTCTAATAAACTGAAATTAAATGACGACAAAACTGAGCTCATCATAGTCACATCAAAATACCTTCAATCCAGAGCCACAAACAACTCTATTCAAATAGTGTCATCACCCATTCATGCTTCGCCAAGTGCTCGTAATTTGGGAATTATTTTTGACAACACGCTATCTATGGAGGATCACATCAAACGTGTCTGCAAAGCTACATATTTCCAAATCAGGAACATTAATCAAATTCGTAAAGTTTTGGATGACGATACAGCAGCTACTTTAGTCCATGCTTTGGTAATATCGAGATTGGACAATGGAAATTCTCTATTATATGGTATAAATGAACAACTACTGGCAAAGCTCCAACGTGCTCAAAATGCTGCAGCACGCATGTTAACCCGCACTCGTAAATTTGATCATATTTCGCCAATTTTGAAACAACTACACTGGTTACCAATTCGTCAAAGAATTCAATTTAAGCTACTTTTGCTCACTTGGAAATCACTTAATGCTATGGCACCAGTGTATATTAATGAACTTCTTTCTCCATATATTCCAAAACGCACTTTGAGATCTGCTGACAAAATTCTTCTGACTGTCCCTAGAACTGTTTCGTCGTATGGTGATCGTGGATTTTATGCAGCTGCTCCCAAGCTTTGGAATGCCTTGCCATTCGAACTTCGCAGTTGTAGTTCCATCAATGTTTTTCAAAAAGTTGTAAAAAACTCATTTATTTGAAACTGCTTATAATATTTGATTGTTTTTGCAAAACATTTTATTGTGATTTATGTACTCATTTTGAGCTTTTACTTGATGTCTTTAATGTGATTTCTGGTATCGCATTGCTGACACATACCTTAATACATGTATGTTCGGCCATTTTTTTTCTCATTTTGGTCGGGCAGGAATCAGTTATTGCTGTTAAGTTGTTGTAACTGCTAATTCTGGTCTTCTCCTCTCTTTGCTTGTTTGCCATGTGCAGCTGGGCAGTGTGTGTTGGTACTGTGATATCCTCTTTGATCTTGTAGGGTCACATTATTGATCTTGAATTGCCTTTATGTTTTATTTATTGTTGCATTTTATTTTGGTTCATTATTTTTCCTTTGTCATGTTTGTGTTTTATGTTGCGCCTCGAAATAGGTTTTCTCTAGATAGATGGCGCATTATAAATGCTTTATATTTTTATTTATTATTAATATAAACTTAGTTGATCTACTCCTTCCAGACAGTGGTGTATTTGACAAAAACGTTTCGTAGTCGGCAGGATTCGAACCTGCGCGGGGAGACCCCAACAGATTTCTAGTCTGTCGCCTTAACCGCTCGGCCACGACTACTGCATGTTCTAATATATACCTAGTTGATCTACTCCTATAGGACAGTGCAGTATTTGACAAAAAACGTTTCGTAGTCGGCAGGATTCGAACCTGCGCGGGGAGACCCCAACAGATTTCTAGTCTGTCGCCTTAACCGCTCGGCCACGACTACTGTATGTTGTAATTTGTACATAGTTGATCTACTCATATAAGACAGTGCAGTATCTGACAAAAACATTTCGTAGTCGGCAGGATTCGAACCTGCGCGGGGAGACCGCAACAAATTTCAACTCTGTCGCCTTAACCGCTCTGCCACGACTACTGTATGTTGTAAATTATACCTAGTTGATCTACTTCTATAGGACAGTGCAGTATTTGACAAAAAACGTTTCGTAGTCGGCAGGATTCGAACCTGCGCGGGGAGACCCCAACAGATTTCTAGTCTGTCGCCTTAACCGCTCGGCCACGACTACTGTATGTTGTAATTTGTACCTAGTTGATCTACTCCTATAAGACAGTGCAGTATTTGACAAAAAATATTCGTAGTCGGCAGGATTCGAACGTGCGCGGGGAGACCCCAACAGATTTCTAGTCTGTCGCCTTAACCGCTCGGCCACGACTACTGTATGTTGCAATTTGTACCTTGTTGATCTACTCATATAAGACATTGCAGTGTCTGGCAAAAACATTTCGTAGTCGGCAGGATTCGAACCTGCGCGGGGAGACCCCAACAGATTTCTAGTCTGTCGCCTTAACCGCTCAGCCACGACTACTGTATGTTGTAATTTGTACCTTGTTGATCTACTCATATAAGACATTGCAGTGTCTGGCAAAAACATTTCGTAGTCGGCAGGATTCGAACCTGCGCGGGGAGACCCCAACAGATTTCTAGTCTGTCGCCTTAACCGCTCGGCCACGACTACTGTATGTTGTAATTTGTACCTAGTTGATCTACTCCTATAAGACAGTGCAGTATTTGACAAAAAATATTCGTAGTCGGCAGGATTCGAACCTGCGCGGGAAGACCCCAACAGATTTCAACTCTGTCGCCTTAACCGCTCTGCCACGACTACTGTATGTTGTAAATTATACCTAGTTGATCTACTCATTTAAGACAGTGCAGTATCTGACAAAAACATTTCGTAGTCGGCAGGATTCGAACCTGCGCGGGAAGACCCCGACAGATTTCTAGTCTGTCGCCTTAACCGCTCGGCCACGACTACTGCATGTTGGAATTTATACCTAGTTGATCTACTCCTATAAGACAGTGCAGTATTTGACAAAAAATATTCGTAGTCGGCAGGATTCGAACGTGCGCGGGGAGACCCCAACAGATTTCTAGTCTGTCGCCTTAACCGCTCGGCCACGACTACTGTATGTTGTAATTTGTACCTTGTTGATCTACTCATATAAGACATTGCAGTGTCTGGCAAAAACATTTCGTAGTCGGCAGGATTCGAACCTGCGCGGGGAGACCCCAACAGATTTCTAGTCTGTCGCCTTAACCGCTCAGCCACGACTACTGTATGTTGTAATTTGTACCTTGTTGATCTACTCATATAAGACATTGCAGTGTCTGGCAAAAACATTTCGTAGTCGGCAGGATTCGAACCTGCGCGGGGAGACCCCAACAGATTTCTAGTCTGTCGCCTTAACCGCTCGGCCACGACTACTGTATGTTGTAATTTATACCTAGTTGATCTACTCCTATAGGACAGTGCAGTATTTGACTAAAAACGTTTCGTAGTCGGCAGGATTCGAACCTGCGCGTGGAGACCAACAGATTTCTAGTCTGTCACCTTAACCGCTCGGCCACGACTACTGTATGTTGTAATTTGTACCTAGTTGATCTACTCATATAAGACAGTGCAGTATTTGACAAAAAAAAAATCGTAGTCGGCAGGATTCGAACGTGCGCGGGGAGACCCCAACAGATTTCTAGTCTGTCGCCTTAACCGCTCGGCCACGACTACTGTATGTTGTAATTTGTACATAGTTGATCTACTCATATAAGACAGTGCAGTATCTGACAAAAACATTTCGTAGTCTGCAGGATTCGAACCTGCGCGGGGAGACCGCAACAAATTTCAACTCTGTCGCCTTAACCGCTCTGCCACGACTACTGTATGTTGTAAATTATACCTAGTTGATCTACTTCTATAGGACAGTGCAGTATTTGACAAAAAACGTTTCGTAGTCGGCAGGATTCGAACCTGCGCGGGGAGACCCCAACAGATTTCTAGTCTGTCGCCTTAACCGCTCGGCCACGAATACTGTATGTTGTAATTTGTACCTAGTTGATCTACTCCTATAAGACAGTGCAGTATTTGACAAAAAATATTCGTAGTCGGCAGGATTCGAACGTGCGCGGGGAGACCCCAACAGATTTCTAGTCTGTCGCCTTAACCGCTCGGCCACGACTACTTTATGTTGTAATTTGTACCTTGTTGATCTACTCATATAAGACATTGCAGTGTCTGGCAAAAACATTTCGTAGTCGGCAGGATTCGAACCTGCGCGGGGAGACCCCAACAGATTTCTAGTCTGTCGCCTTAACCGCTCGGCCACGACTACTGTATGTTGTAATTTGTACCTAGTTGATCTACTCATATAAGACAGTGCAGTATCTGACAAAAACATTTCGTAGTCGGCAGGATTCGAACCTACCCGGGGAGACCCCAACAGATTTCAACTCTGTCGCCTTAACCGCTCGGCCACGACTACTGTATGTTGTAATTTATACCTAGTTGATCTACTCCTATAGGACAGTGCAGTATTTGACTAAAAACGTTTCGTAGTCGGCAGGATTCTAACCTGCGCGTGGAGATCCCAACAGATTTCTAGTCTGTCGCCTTAACCGCTCGGCCACGACTACTGTATGTTGTAATTTGTACCTAGTTGATCTACTCATATAAGACAGTGCAGTATTTGACAAAAACAATTCGTAGTCGGCAGGATTCGAACCTGCGCGGGGAGACCCCAACAGATTTCTAGTCTGTCGCCTTAACCGCTCGGCCACGACTACCGCATTTTTCAATATAAACTTAGTTGATCTACTCCTTCCAGACAGTGGTGTATTTGACAAAAACGTTTCGTAGTCGGCAGGATTCGAACCTGCGCGGGGAGACCCCAACAGATTTCTAGTCTGTCGCCTTAACCGCTCGGCCACGACTACTGTATGTTGTAATTTATACCTTGTTGATCTACTGCTATAGGACAGTGCAGTATTTGACAAAAAACGTTTGGTAGTCGGCAGGATTCGAACCTGCGCGGGGAGACCCCAACAGATTTCTAGTCTGTCGCCTTAACCGCTCGGCCACGACTACTGTATGTTGTAATTTGTACCTAGTTGATCTACTCATATAAGACAGTGCAGTATCTGACAAAAACATTTCGTAGTCGGCAGGATTCGAACCTGCGCGGGGAGACCCCAACAGATTTCAACTCTGTCGCCTTAACCGCTCTGCCACGACTACTGTATGTTGTAAATTATACCTAGTTGATCTACTCATTTAAGACAGTGCAGTATATGACAAAAACATTTCGTAGTCGGCAGGATTCGAACCTGCGCGGGGAGACCCCAACAGATATCTAGTCTGTCGCATTAACCGCTCGGCCACGACTACTGTATGTTGTAATTTATACCTAGTTGATCTACTCCTATAGGACAGTACAGTATTTGACAAAAAACGTTTGGTAGTCGGCAGGATTCGAACCTGCGCGGGGAGACCCCAACAGATTTCTAGTCTGTCGCCTTAACCGCTCGGCCACGACTACTGTATGTTGTAATTTGTACCTAGTTGATCTACTCATATAAGACAGTGCAGTATCTGACAACAACATTTCGTAGTCGGCAGGATTCGAACCTGCGCGGGAAGACCCCGACAGATTTCTAGTCTGTCGCCTTAACCGCTCAGCCACGACTACTGTATGTTGTAATTTGTACCTTGTTGATCTACTCATATAAGACATTGCAGTGTCTGGCAAAAACATTTCGTAGTCGGCAAGATTCGAACCTGCGCGGGGAGACCCCAACAGATTTCTAGTCTGTCGCCTTAACCGCTCAGCCACGACTACTGTATGTTGTAATTTGTACCTTGTTGATCTACTCATATAAGACATTGCAGTGTCTGGCAAAAACATTTCGTAGTCGGCAGGATTCGAACCTGCGCGGGGAGACCCCAACAGATTTCTAGTCTGTCGCCTTAACCGCTCGGCCACGACTACTGTATGTTGTAATTTATACCTAGTTGATCTACTCCTATAGGACAGTACAGTATTTGACAAAAAACTTTTCGTAGTCGGCAGGATTCGAACCTGCGGGGGGAGACCCCAACAGATTTCTAGTCTGTCGCCTTAACCGCTCGGCCACGACTACTGTATGTTGTAATTTGTACCTAGTTGATCTACTCATATAAGACAGTGCAGTATCTGACAAAAACATTTCGTAGTCGGCAGGATTCGAACCTGCGCGGGAAGACCCCGACAGATTTCTATTATGTCGCCTTAACCGCTCGGCCACGACTACTGTATGTTGTAATTTGTACCTTGTTGATCTACTCATATAAGACAGTGCAGTATTTGACAAACAATATTCGTAGTCGGCAGGATTCGAACGTGCGCGGGGAGACCCCAACAGATTTATAGTCTGTCGCCTTAACCGCTCGGCCACGACTACTGTATGTTGTAATTTGTACCTTGTTGATCTACTCATATAAGACATTGCAGTGTCTGGCAAAAACATTTCGTAGTCGGCAGGATTCGAACCTGCGCGGGGAGACCCCAACAGATTTCTAGTCTGTCGCCTTAACCGCTCGGCCACGACTACTGTATGTTGTAATTTGTACCTTGTTGATCTACTCATATAAGACATTGCAGTGTCTGGCAAAAACATTTCGTAGTCTGCAGGATTCGAACCTGCGCGGGGAGACCCCAACAGATTTCTAGTCTGTCGCCTTAACCGCTCGGCCACGACTACTGTATGTTGTAATTTATACCTAGTTGATCTACTCCTATAGGACAGTGCAGTATTTGACTAAAAACGTTTCGTAGTCGGCAGGATTCGAACCTGCGCGTGGAGACCCAACAGATTTCTAGTCTGTCACCTTAACCGCTCGGCCACGACTACTGTATGTTGTAATTTGTACCTAGTTGATCTACTCATATAAGACAGTGCAGTATTTGACAAAAAAGATTCGTAGTCGGCAGGATTCGAACCTGCGCGGGGAGACCCCAACAGATTTCTAGTCTGTCGCCTTAACCGCTCGGCCACGACTACCGCATTTTTCAATATAAACTTAGTTGATCTACTCCTTCCAGACAGTGGTGTATTTGACAAAAACGTTTCGTAGTCGGCAGGATTCGAACCTGCGCGGGGAGACCCTAACAGATTTCTAGTCTGTCGCCTTAACCGCTCGGCCACGACTACTGTATGTTGTAATTTATACCTAGTTGATCTACTCCTATAGGACAGTACAGTATTTGACAAAAAACGTTTGGTAGTCGGCAGGATTCGAACCTGCGCGGGGAGACCCCAACAGATTTCTAGTCTGTCGCCTTAACCGCTCGGCCACGACTACTGTATGTTGTAATTTGTACCTAGTTGATCTACTCATATAAGACAGTGCAGTATCTGACAACAACATTTCGTAGTCGGCAGGATTCGAACCTGCGCGGGAAGACCCCGACAGATTTCTAGTCTGTCGCCTTAACCGCTCGGCCACGACTACTGCATGTTGGAATTTATACCTAGTTGATCTACTCATATAAGACAGTGCAGTATCTGACAACAACATTTCGTAGTCGGCAGGATTCGAACCTGCGCGGGAAGACCCCAACAGATTTCTAGTCTGTCGCCTTAACCGCTCGGCCACGACTACTGTATGTTGTAATTTATACCTAGTTGATCTACTCCTATAGGACAGTGCAGTATTTGACAAAAATCGTTTCGTAGTCGGCAGGATTCGAACCTGCGCGGGGAGACCCCAACAGATTTCTAGTCTGTCGCCTTAACCGCTCGGCCACGACTACTGTATGTTGTAATTTGTACCTAGTTGATCTACTCATATAAGACAGTGCAGTATCTGACAACAACATTTCGTAGTCGGCAGGATTCGAACCTGCGCGGGAAGACCCCAACATATTTCAACTCTGTCGCCTTAACCGCTCTGCCACGACTACTGTATGTTGTAAATTATACCTAGTTGATCTACTCATTTAAGACAGTGCAGTATCTGACAAAAACATTTCGTAGTCGGCAGGATTCGAACCTGCGCGGGAAGACCCCGACAGATTTCTAGTCTGTCGCCTTAACCGCTCGGCCACGACTACTGCATGTTGGAATTTATACCTAGTTGATCTACTCCTATAAGACAGTGCAGTATTTGACAAAAAATATTCGTAGTCGGCAGGATTCGAACGTGCGCGGGGAGACCCCAACAGATTTCTAGTCTGTGGCCTTAACCGCTCGGCCACGACTACTGTATTTTGTAATTTGTACCTTGTTGATCTACTCATATAAGACATTGCAGTGTCTGGCAAAAACAATTCGTAGTCGGCAGGATTCGAACCTGCGCGGGGAGACCCCAACAGATTTCAACTCTGTCGCCTTAACCGCTCTGCCACGACTACTGTATGTTGTAAATTATACCTAGTTGATCTACTCATTTAAGAGTAAGTGCAGTATCTGACAAAAACATTTCGTATAGTCGGCAGGATCCGAACCTGCGCGGTGAGACCCCAACAGATTTCTAGTCTGTCGCCTTAACCATTCGGCCACGACTACAGTATGTTGTAATTTGTACCTTGTTGATCTACTCATATAAGACAGTGCAGTATCTGACAAAAACATTTCGTAGTCGGCAGGATTCGAACCTGCGCGGGAAGACCCCAACAGATTTCAACTCTGTCGCCTTAACCGCTCTGCCACGACTACTGTATGTTGTAATTTATACCTAGTTGATCTACTCCTATAGGACAGTGCAGTATTTGACAAAAAACGTTTCGTAGTCGGCAGGATTCGAACCTGTGCGGGGAAACCCCAACAGATTTCTAGTCTGTCGCCTTAACCGTTCGGCCACGACTACAGTATGTTGTAATTTGTACCTTTTTGATCTACTCATATAAGACAGTGAAGTATCTGACAAAAACATTTCGTAGTCGGCAGGATTCGAACCTGCGCGGGAAGACCCCAACAGATTTCAACTCTGTCGCCTTAACCGCTCTGCCACGACTACTGTATGTTGTAATTTATACCTAGTTGATCTACTCCTATAAGACAGTGCAGTATTTGACAACAAATATTCGTAGTCGGCAGGATTCGAACGTGCGCGGGGAGACCCCAACAGATTTCTAGTCTGTCGCCTTAACCGCTCAGCCACGACTACTGTATGTTGTAATTTGTACCTTGTTGATCTACTCATATAAGACATTGCAGTGTCTTGCAAAAATATTTCGTAGTCGGCAGGATTCGAACCTGCGCGGGGAGACCCCAACAGATTTCTAGTCTGTCGCCTTAACCGCTCGGCCACGACTACTGTATGTTGCAATTTATACCTAGTTGATCTACTCCTATAGGACAGTGCAGTATTTGACAAAAAAACGTTTCGTAGTCGGCAGGATTCGAACCTGCGCGTGGAGACCCCAACAGATTTCTAGTCTGTCGCCTTAACCGCTCGGCCACGACTACCCCATTTTTCAATATAAACTTAGTTGATCTACTCCTTCCATACAGTGGTGTATTTGACAAAAACGTTTCGTAGTCGGCAGGATTCGAACCTGCGCGGGGAGACCCCAACAGATTTCTAGTCTGTCGCCTTAACCGCTCGGCCACGACTACTGTATGTTGTAATTTATACCTAGTTGATCTACTCCTATAGGACAGTGCAGTATTTGACAAAAAACGTTTCGTAGTCGGCAGGATTCGAACCTGCGCGGGGAGACCCCAACAGATTTCCAGTCTGTCGCCTTAACCGCTCGGCCACGACTACTGTATGTTGTAATTTGTACCTAGTTGATCTACTCATATAAGACAGTGCAGTATCTGACAACAACATTTCGTAGTCGGCAGGATTCGAACCTGCGCGGGAAGACCCCAACAGATTTCTAGTCTGTCGCCTTAACCGCTCGGCCACGACTACTGTATGTTGTAATTTATACCTAGTTGATCTACTCCTATAGGACAGTGCAGTATTTGACAAAAATCGTTTCGTAGTCGGCAGGATTCGAACCTGCGCGGGGAGACCCCAACAGATTTCTAGTCTGTCGCCTTAACCGCTCGGCCACGACTACTGTATGTTGTAATTTGTACCTAGTTGATCTACTCATATAAGACAGTGCAGTATCTGACAACAACATTTCGTAGTCGGCAGGATTCGAACCTGCGCGGGAAGACCCCAACAGATTTCAACTCTGTCGCCTTAACCGCTCTGCCACGACTACTGTATGTTGTAAATTATACCTAGTTGATCTACTCATTTAAGACAGTGCAGTATCTGACAAAAACATTTCGTAGTCGGCAGGATTCGAACCTGCGCGGGAAGACCCCGACAGATTTCTAGTCTGTCGCCTTAACCGCTCGGCCACGACTACTGCATGTTGGAATTTATACCTAGTTGATCTACTCCTATAAGACAGTGCAGTATTTGACAAAAAATATTCGTAGTCGGCAGGATTCGAACGTGCGCGGGGAGACCCCAACAGATTTCTAGTCTGTGGCCTTAACCGCTCGGCCACGACTACTGTATTTTGTAATTTGTACCTTGTTGATCTACTCATATAAGACATTGCAGTGTCTGGCAAAAACATTTCGTAGTCGGCAGGATTCGAACCTGCGCGGGGAGACCCCAACAGATTTCAACTCTGTCGCCTTAACCGCTCTGCCACGACTACTGTATGTTGTAAATTATACCTAGTTGATCTACTCATTTAAGAGTAAGTGCAGTATCTGACAAAAACATTTCGTATAGTCGGCAGGATCCGAACCTGCGCGGTGAGACCCCAACAGATTTCTAGTCTGTCGCCTTAACCATTCGGCCACGACTACAGTATGTTGTAATTTGTACCTTGTTGATCTACTCATATAAGACAGTGCAGTATCTGACAAAAACATTTCGTAGTCGGCAGGATTCGAACCTGCGCGGGAAGACCCCAACAGATTTCAACTCTGTCGCCTTAACCGCTCTGCCACGACTACTGTATGTTGTAATTTATACCTAGTTGATCTACTCCTATAGGACAGTGCAGTATTTGACAAAAAACGTTTCGTAGTCGGCAGGATTCGAACCTGTGCGGGGAAACCCCAACAGATTTCTAGTCTGTCGCCTTAACCGTTCGGCCACGACTACAGTATGTTGTAATTTGTACCTTTTTGATCTACTCATATAAGACAGTGAAGTATCTGACAAAAACATTTCGTAGTCGGCAGGATTCGAACCTGCGCGGGAAGACCCCAACAGATTTCAACTCTGTCGCCTTAACCGCTCTGCCACGACTACTGTATGTTGTAATTTATACCTAGTTGATCTACTCCTATAAGACAGTGCAGTATTTGACAACAAATATTCGTAGTCGGCAGGATTCGAACGTGCGCGGGGAGACCCCAACAGATTTCTAGTCTGTCGCCTTAACCGCTCAGCCACGACTACTGTATGTTGTAATTTGTACCTTGTTGATCTACTCATATAAGACATTGCAGTGTCTTGCAAAAACATTTCGTAGTCGGCAGGATCCGAACCTGCGCGGGGAGACCCCAACAGATTTCTAGTCTGTCGCCTTAACCGCTCGGCCACGACTACTGTATGTTGCAATTTATACCTAGTTGATCTACTCCTATAGGAGAGTGCAGTATTTGACAAAAAAACGTTTCGTAGTCGGCAGGATTCGAACCTGCGCGTGGAGACCACAACAGATTTCTAGTCTGTCGCCTTAACCGCTCGGCAACGACTACCGCATTTTTCAATATAAACTTAGTTGATCTACTCCTTCCATACAGTGGTGTATTTGACAAAAACGTTTCGTAGTCGGCAGGATTCGAACCTGCGCGGGGAGACCCCAACAGATTTCTAGTCTGTCGCCTTAACCGCTCGGCCACGACTACTGTATGTTGTAATTTATACCTAGTTGATCTACTCCTATAGGACAGTGCAGTATTTGACAAAAAACGTTTCGTAGTCGGCAGGATTCGAACCTGCGCGGGGAGACCCCAACAGATTTCCAGTCTGTCGCCTTAACCGCTCGGCCATTACTACTGTATGTTGTAATTTGTACCTAGTTGATCTACTCATATAAGACAGTGCAGTATCTGACAAAAACATTTCGTAGTCGGCAGGATTCGAACCTGCGCGGGGAGACCCCAACAGATTTCTAGTCTGTCGCCTTAACCGCTCGGCCACGACTACTGCATGTTGTAATTTATACCTAGTTGATCTACTCCTATAGGACAGTGCAGTATTTGACAAAAAACGTTTCGTAGTCGGCAGGATTCGAACCTGTGCGGGGAGACCCAAACAGATTTCTAGTCTGTCGCCTTAACCGTTCGGCCAAGACTACAGTATGTTGTAATTTGTACCTTGTTGATCTACTCATATAAGACAGTGCAGTATCTGACAAAAACATTTCGTAGTCGGCAGGATTCAAACCTGCGCGTGAAGACCCCAACAGATTTCAACTCTGTCGCCTTAACCGCTCTGCCACGACTACTGTATGTTGTAAATTATACCTAGTTGATCTACTCCTATAGGACAGTGCAGTATTTGACAAAAAACGTTTCGTAGTCGGCAGGATTCGAACCTGTGCGGGGAGACCCAAACAGATTTCTAGTCTGTCGACTTAACCGTTCGGCCAAGACTACAGTATGTTGTAATTTGTACCTTGTTGATCTACTCATATAAGACAGTGCAGTATCTGACAAAAACATTTCGTAGTCGGCAGGATTCGAACCTGCGCGGGAAGACCCCGACAGATTTCTAGTCTGTCGCCTTAACCGCTTGGCCACGACTACTGCATGTTGGAATTTATACCTAGTTGATCTACTCCTATAAGACAGTGCAGTATTTGACAAAAAATATTCGTAGTCGGCAGGATTCGAACGTGCGCGGGGAGACCCCAACAGATTTCTAGTCTGTGGCCTTAACCGCTCGGCCACGACTACTGTATTTTGTAATTTGTACCTTGTTGATCTACTCATATAAGACATTGCAGTGTCTGGCAAAAACATTTCGTAGTCGGCAGGATTCGAACCTGCGCGGGGAGACCCCAACATATTTCAACTCTGTCGCCTTAACCGCTCTGCCACGACTACTGTATGTTGTAAATTATACCTAGTTGATCTACTCATTTAAGAGTAAGTGCAGTATCTGACAAAAACATTTCGTAGTCGGCAGGATCCGAACCTGCGCGGGGAGACCCCAACAGATTTCTAGTCTGTCGCCTTAACCGCTCTGCCACGACTACTGTATGTTGTAATTTATACCTAGTTGATCTACTCCTATAGGACAGTGCAGTATTTGACAAAAAACGTTTCGTAGTCGGCAGGATTCGAACCTGCGCGGGGAAACCCCAACAGATTTCAACTCTGTCGCCTTAACCGCTCTGCCACGACTACTGTATGTTGTAATTTATACCTAGTTGATCTACTCCTATAAGACAGTGCAGTATTTGACAACAAATATTCGTAGTCGGCAGGATTCGAACGTGCGCGGGGAGACCCCAACAGATTTCTAGTCTGTCGCCTTAACCGCTCGGCCACGACTACTGTATGTTGTAATTTGTACCTTGTTGATCTACTCATATAAGACATTACAGTGTCTTGCAAAAATATTTCGTAGTCGGCAGGATTCGAACCTGCGCGGGGAGACCCCAACAGATTTCTAGTCTGTCGCCTTAACCGCTCGGCCACGACTACTGTATGTTGCAATTTATACCTAGTTGATCTACTCCTATAGGACAGTGCAGTATTTGACAAAAAACGTTTCGTAGTCGGCAGGATTCGAACCTGCGCGTGGAGACCCCAACAGATTTCTAGTCTGTCGCCTTAACCGCTCGGCCACGACTACCGCATTTTTCAATATAAACTTAGTTGATCTACTCCTTCCATACAGTGGTGTATTTGACAAAAACGTTTCGTAGTCGGCAGGATTCGAACCTGCGCGGGGAGACCCCAACAGATTTCTAGTCTGTCGCCTTAACCGCTCGGCCACGACTACTGTATGTTGTAATTTATACCTAGTTGATCTACTCCTATAGGACAGTGCAGTATTTGACAAAAAACGTTTCGTAGTCGGCAGGATTCGAACCTGCGCAGGGAGACCCCAACAGATTTCCAGTCTGTCGCCTTAACCGCTCGGCCACGACTAATGTATGTTGTAATTTGTACCTAGTTGATCTACTCATATAAGACAGTGCAGTATCTGACAACAACATTTCGTAGTCGGCAGGATTCGAACCTGCGCGGGAAGACCCCAACAGATTTCAACTCTGTCGCCTTAACCGCTCTGCCACGACTACTGTATGTTGTAAATTATACCTAGTTGATCTACTCATTTAAGACAGTGCAGTATCTGACAAAAACATTTCGTAGTCGGCAGGATTCGAACCTGCGCGGGGAGACCCCAACAGATTTCTAGTCTGTCGCCTTAACCGCTCGGCCACGACTACTGCATGTTGTAATTTATACCTAGTTGATCTACTCCTATAGGACAGTGCAGTATTTGACAAAAAACGTTTCGTAGTCGGCAGGATTCGAACCTGTGCGGGGAGACCCAAACATATTTCTAGTCTGTCGCCTTAACCGTTCGGCCAAGACTACAGTATGTTGTAATTTGTACCTTGTTGATCTACTCATATAAGACAGTGCAGTATCTGACAAAAACATTTCGTAGTCGGCAGGATTCAAACCTGCGCGTGAAGACCCCAACAGATTTCAACTCTGTCGCCTTAACCGCTCTGCCACGACTACTGTATGTTGTAAATTATACCTAGTTGATCTACTCATTTAAGACAGTGCAGTATTTGACAAAAAATATTCGTAGTCGGCAGGATTCGAACGTGCGCGGGGAGACCCCAACAGATTTCTAGTCTGTGGCCTTAACCGCTCGGCCACGACTACTGTATGTTGTAATTTGTACCTTGTTGATCTACTCATATAAGACAGTGCAGTATCTGACAAAAACATTTCGTAGTCGGCAGGATTCGAACCTGCGCGGGAAGACCCCAACAGATTTCAACTCTGTCGCCTTAACCGCTCTGCCACGACTACTGTATGTTGTAATTTATACCTAGTTGATCTACTCCTATAGGACAGTGCAGTATTTAACAAAAAACGTTTCGTAGTCGGCAGGATTCGAACCTGTGCGGGGAAACCCCAACAGATTTCTAGTCTGTCGCCTTAACCGCTCGGCCACGACTACTGTATGTTGTAATTTGTACCTTGTTGATCTACTCATATAAGACATTGCAGTGTCTGGCAAAAATATTTCGTAGTCGGCAGGATTCGAACCTGCGCGGGGAGACCCAACAGATTTCTAGTATGTCGCCTTAACCGCTCGGCCACGACTACTGTATGTTGTAATTTATACCTAGTTGATCTACTCCTATAGGACAGTGCAGTATTTGACAAAAAACGTTTCGTAGTCGGCAGGATTCGAACCTGCGCGTGGAGACCCCAACAGATTTCTAGTCTGTCGCCTTAACCGCTCGGCCACGACTACCGCATTTTTCAATATAAACTTAGTTGATCTACTCCTTCCATATAGTGGTGTATATATTTGACAAAAACGTTTCGTAGTCGGCAGGATTCGAACCTGCGCGGGGAGATTCCAACAGATTTCTAGTCTGTCGCCTTAACCGCTCGGCCACGACTACTGTATGTTGTAATTTATACCTAGTTGATCTACTCCTATAGGACAGTGCAGTATTTGACAAAAAATGTTTCGTAGTCGGCAGGATTCGAACCTGCGCGGGGAGACCCCAACAGATTTCTAGTCTGTCGCCTTAACCGCTCGGCCACGACTACTCTATGTTGTAATTTGTACCTAGTTGATCTACTCATATAAGACAGTGCAGTATCTGACAACAACATTTCGTAGTCGGCAGGATTCGAACCTGCGCGGGAAGACCCCAACAGATTTCAACTCTGTCGCCTTAACCGCTCTGCCACGACTACTGTATGTTGTAAATTATACCTAGTTGATCTACTCATTTAAGACAGTGCAGTATCTGACAAAAACATTTCGTAGTCGGCAGGATTCGAACCTGCGCGGGAAGACCCCGACAGATTTCTAGTCTGTCGCCTAACCGCTCGGCCACGACTACTGCATGTTGTAATTTGTAACTTGTTGATCTACTCATATAAGACAGTGCAGTATCTGACAAAAACATTTCGTAGTCGGCAGGATTCGAACCTGCGCGGGAAGACCCCAACAGATTTGAACTCTGTCGCCTTAACCGCTCTGCCACGACTACTGTATGTTGTAATTTATACCTAGTTGATCTACTCCTATAGGACAGTGCAGTATTTGACAAAAAACGTTTCGTAGTCGGCAGGATTCGAACCTGTGCGGGGAAACCCCAACAGATTTCTAGTCTGTCGCCTTAACCGTTCGGCCACGACTACAGTATGTTGTAATTTATACCTAGTTGATCTACTCCTATAGGACAGTGCAGTATTTGACAAAAAACGTTTCGTAGTCGGCAGGATTCGAACCTGCGCGTGGAGACCCCAACATATTTCTAGTCTGTCGCCTTAACCGCTCGGCCACGACTACTGTATGTTGTAATTTGTACCTAGTTGATCTACTCATATAAGACAGTGCAGTATTTGACAAAAACAATTCGTAGTCGGCAGGATTCGAACCTGCGCGGGGAGACCCCAACAGATTTCTAGTCTGTCGCCTTAACCGCTCGGCCACGACTACTGTATGTTGTAATTTATACCTAGTTGATCTACTCCTATAGGACAGTGCAGTATTTGACAAAAAACGTTTCGTAGTCGGCAGGATTCGAACCTGCGCGGGGAAACCCCAACAGATTTCTAGTCTGTCGCCTTAACCGCTCGGCCACGACTACTGTATGTTGTAATTTGTACCTAGTTGATCTACTCATATAAGACAGTGCAGTATCTGACAACAACATTTCGTAGTCGGCAGGATTCAAACCTGCGCGGGAAGACCCCAACAGATTTCAACTCTGTCGCCTTAACCGCTCTGCCACGACTACTGTATGTTGTAAATTATACCTAGTTGATCTACTCATTTAAGACAGTGCAGTATCTGACAAAAAAAATTCGTAGTCGGCAGGATTCGAACCTGCGCGGGGAGACCCCAACAGATTTCTAGTCTGTCGCCTTAACCGCTCGGCCACGACTACTGCATGTTGTAATTTATACCTAGTTGATCTACTCCTATAGGACAGTGCAGTATTTGACAAAAAACGTTTCGTAGTCGGCAGGATTCGAACCTGCGAGGGGAGACCCCAACAGATTTCTAGTCTGTCGCCTTAACCGTTCGGCCACGACTACAGTATGTTGTAATTTGTACCTTGTTGATCTACTCATATAAGACATTGCAGTATCTGACAAAAACATTTCGTAGTCGGCAGGATTCGAACCTGCGCGGGGAGACCCCAACAGATTTCTAGTCTGTCGCCTTAACCGCTCGGCCACGACTACTGTACGTTGTAAATTATACCTAGTTGATCTTCTTCTATAGGACAGTGCAGTATTTGACAAAAAACTTTTCGTAGTCGGCAGGATTCGAACCTGCGCGTGGAGACCCCAACAGATTTCAACTCTGTCGCCTTAACCGCTCTGCCACGACTACTGTATGTTGTAATTTATACCTAGTTGATCTACTCCTATAGGACAGTGCAGTATTTGACAACAACATTTCGTAGTCGGCAGGATTCGAACCTGCGCGGGAAGACCCCAACAGATTTCAACTCTGTCGCCTTAACCGCTCTGCCACGACTACTGTATGTTGTAAATTATACCTAGTTGATCTACTCATTTAAGACAGTGCAGTATCTGACAAAAAAAATTC
Source organism: Crossaster papposus (assembly GCA_037893245.1). Taxonomy (NCBI): domain Eukaryota; kingdom Metazoa; phylum Echinodermata; class Asteroidea; order Velatida; family Solasteridae; genus Crossaster; species Crossaster papposus. The sequence continues at coordinate 648,344 of JBAIAA010000827.1, read as the reverse complement.
GTAGTCGGCAGGATTCGAACCTGCGCGGGGAGACCCCAACAGATTTCTAGTCTGTCGCCTTAACCGCTCGGCCACGACTACTGCATGTTGTAATTTATACCTAGTTGATCTACTCCTATAGGACAGTGCAGTATTTGACAAAAAACGTTTCGTAGTCGGCAGGATTCGAACCTGCGAGGGGAGACCCCAACAGATTTCTAGTCTGTCGCCTTAACCGTTCGGCCACGACTACAGTATGTTGTAATTTGTACCTTGTTGATCTACTCATATAAGACATTGCAGTATCTGACAAAAACATTTCGTAGTCGGCAGGATTCGAACCTGCGCGGGGAGACCCCAACAGATTTCTAGTCTGTCGCCTTAACCGCTCGGCCACGACTACTGTACGTTGTAAATTATACCTAGTTGATCTTCTTCTATAGGACAGTGCAGTATTTGACAAAAAACTTTTCGTAGTCGGCAGGATTCGAACCTGCGCGTGGAGACCCCAACAGATTTCAACTCTGTCGCCTTAACCGCTCTGCCACGACTACTGTATGTTGTAATTTATACCTAGTTGATCTACTCCTATAGGACAGTGCAGTATTTGACAAAAAACGTTTCGTAGTCGGCAGGATTCGAACCTGTGCGGGAAAACTCCAACAGTTTTCTAGTCTGTCGCCTTAACCGTTCGGCCACGACTACAGTATGTTGTAATGTGTACCTTGTTGATCTACTCATATAAGACAGTGCAGTATCTGACAAAAACATTTCGTAGTCGGCAGGATTCGAACCTGCGCGGGAAGACCCCAACAGATTTCAACTCTGTCGCCTTAACCGCCCTGCCACGACTACTGTATGTTGTAATTTATACCTAGTTGATCTACTCCTATAAGACAGTGCAGTATTTGACAACAAATATTCGTAGTCGGCAGGATTCGAACGTGCGCGGGGAGACCCCAACAGATTTCTAGTCTGTCGCCTTAACCGCTCTGCCACGACTACTGTATGTTGTAATTTGTACCTTGTTGATCTACTCATATAAGACATTGCAGTGTCTGGCAAAAATATTTCGTAGTCGGCAGGATTCGAACCTGCGCGGGGAGACCCCAACATATTTCTAGTCTGTCGCCTTAACCGCTCGGCCACGACCACTGTATGTTGTAATTTATACCTAGTTGATCTACTCCTATAGGACAGTGCAGTATTTGACAAAAAACGTTTCGTAGTCGGCAGGATTTGAACCTGCGCGTGGAGACCCCAACAGATTTATAGTCTGTCGCCTTAACCGCTCGGCCACGACTACCGCATTTTTCAATATAAACTTAGTTGATCTACTCCTTCCATACAGTGGTGTATTTGACAAAAACGTTTCGTAGTCGGCAGGATTCGAACCTGCGCGGGGAGACCCCAACAGATTTCTAGTCTGTCGCCTTAACCGCTCGGCCACGACTACTGTATGTTGTAATTTATACCTAGTTGATCTACTCCTATAGGACAGTGCAGTATTTGACAAAAAACGTTTCGTAGTCGGCAGGATTCTAACCTGCGCGGGGAGACCCCAACAGATTTCCAGTCTGTCGCCTTAACCGCTCGGCCACGACTACTGTATGTTGTAATTTGTACCTAGTTGATCTACTCATATAAGACAGTGCAGTATCTGACAACAACATTTCGTAGTCGGCAGGATTCAAACCTGCGCGGGAAGACCCCAACAGATTTCAACTCTGTCGCCTTAACCGCTCTGCCACGACTACTGTATGTTGTAAATTATACCTAGTTGATCTACTCATTTAAGACAGTGCAGTATCTGACAAAAACATTTCGTAGTCGGCAGGATTCGAACCTGCGCGGGAAGACCCCGACAGATTTCTAGTCTGTCGCCTAACCGCTCGGCCACGACTACTGCATGTTGTAATTTGTAACTTGTTGATCTACTCATATAAGACAGTGCAGTATCTGACAAAAACATTTCGTAGTCGGCAGGATTCGAACCTGCGCGGGAAGACCCCAACAGATTTGAACTCTGTCGCCTTAACCGCTCTGCCACGACTACTGTATGTTGTAATTTATACCTAGTTGATCTACTCCTATAGGACAGTGCAGTATTTGACAAAAAACGTTTCGTAGTCGGCAGGATTCGAACCTGTGCGGGGAAACCCCAACAGATTTCTAGTCTGTCGCCTTAACCGTTCGGCCACGACTACAGTATGTTGTAATTTATACCTAGTTGATCTACTCCTATAGGACAGTGCAGTATTTGACAAAAAACGTTTCGTAGTCGGCAGGATTCGAACCTGCGCGTGGAGACCCCAACATATTTCTAGTCTGTCGCCTTAACCGCTCGGCCACGACTACTGTATGTTGTAATTTGTACCTAGTTGATCTACTCATATAAGACAGTGCAGTATTTGACAAAAACAATTCGTAGTCGGCAGGATTCGAACCTGCGCGGGGAGACCCCAACAGATTTCTAGTCTGTCGCCTTAACCGCTCGGCCACGACTACTGTATGTTGTAATTTATACCTAGTTGATCTACTCCTATAGGACAGTGCAGTATTTGACAAAAAACGTTTCGTAGTCGGCAGGATTCGAACCTGCGCGGGGAAACCCCAACAGATTTCTAGTCTGTCGCCTTAACCGCTCGGCCACGACTACTGTATGTTGTAATTTGTACCTAGTTGATCTACTCATATAAGACAGTGCAGTATCTGACAAAAACATTTCGTAGTCGGCAGGATTCGAACCTGCGCGGGAAGACCCCAACAGATTTCAACTCTGTCGCCTTAACCGCTCTGCCACGACTACTGTATGTTGTAAATTATACCTAGTTGATCTACTCATTTAAGACAGTGCAGTATCTGACAAAAAAAATTCGTAGTCGGCAGGATTCGAACCTGCGCGGGGAGACCCCAACAGATTTCTAGTCTGTCGCCTTAACCGCTCGGCCACGACTACTGCATGTTGTAATTTATACCTAGTTGATCTACTCCTATAGGACAGTGCAGTATTTGACAAAAAACGTTTCGTAGTCGGCAGGATTCGAACCTGCGAGGGGAGACCCCAACAGATTTCTAGTCTGTCGCCTTAACCGTTCGGCCACGACTACAGTATGTTGTAATTTGTACCTTGTTGATCTACTCATATAAGACATTGCAGTATCTGACAAAAACATTTCGTAGTCGGCAGGATTCGAACCTGCGCGGGGAGACCCCAACAGATTTCTAGTCTGTCGCCTTAACCGCTCGGCCACGACTACTGTACGTTGTAAATTATACCTAGTTGATCTTCTTCTATAGGACAGTGCAGTATTTGACAAAAAACTTTTCGTAGTCGGCAGGATTCGAACCTGCGCGTGGAGACCCCAACAGATTTCAACTCTGTCGCCTTAACCGCTCTGCCACGACTACTGTATGTTGTAATTTATACCTAGTTGATCTACTCCTATAGGACAGTGCAGTATTTGACAAAAAACGTTTCGTAGTCGGCAGGATTCGAACCTGTGCGGGGAAACTCCAACAGTTTTCTAGTCTGTCGCCTTAACCGTTCGGCCACGACTACAGTATGTTGTAATGTGTACCTTGTTGATCTACTCATATAAGACAGTGCAGTATCTGACAAAAACATTTCGTAGTCGGCAGGATTCGAACCTGCGCGGGAAGACCCCAACAGATTTCAACTCTGTCGCCTTAACCGCCCTGCCACGACTACTGTATGTTGTAATTTATACCTAGTTGATCTACTCCTATAAGACAGTGCAGTATTTGACAACAAATATTCGTAGTCGGCAGGATTCGAACGTGCGCGGGGAGACCCCAACAGATTTCTAGTCTGTCGCCTTAACCGCTCTGCCACGACTACTGTATGTTGTAATTTGTACCTTGTTGATCTACTCATATAAGACATTGCAGTGTCTGGCAAAAATATTTCGTAGTCGGCAGGATTCGAACCTGCGCGGGGAGACCCCAACATATTTCTAGTCTGTCGCCTTAACCGCTCGGCCACGACTACTGTATGTTGTAATTTATACCTAGTTGATCTACTCCTATAGGACAGTGCAGTATTTGACAAAAAACGTTTCGTAGTCGGCAGGATTCGAACCTGCGCGTGGAGACCCCAACAGATTTATAGTCTGTCGCCTTAACCGCTCGGCCACGACTACCGCATTTTTCAATATAAACTTAGTTGATCTACTCCTTCCATACAGTGGTGTATTTGACAAAAACGTTTCGTAGTCGGCAGGATTCGAACCTGCGCGGGGAGACCCCAACAGATTTCTAGTCTGTCGCCTTAACCGCTCGGCCACGACTACTGTATGTTGTAATTTATACCTAGTTGATCTACTCCTATAGGACAGTGCAGTATTTGACAAAAAACGTTTCGTAGTCGGCAGGATTCTAACCTGCGCGGGGAGACCCCAACAGATTTCCAGTCTGTCGCCTTAACCGCTCGGCCACGACTACTGTATGTTGTAATTTGTACCTAGTTGATCTACTCATATAAGACAGTGCAGTATCTGACAACAACATTTCGTAGTCGGCAGGATTCAAACCTGCGCGGGAAGACCCCAACAGATTTCAACTCTGTCGCCTTAACCGCTCTGCCACGACTACTGTATGTTGTAAATTATACCTAGTTGATCTACTCATTTAAGACAGTGCAGTATCTGACAAAAACATTTCGTAGTCGGCAGGATTCGAACCTGCGCGGGGAGACCCCAACAGATTTCTAGTCTGTCGCCTTAACCGCTCGGCCACGACTACTGCATGTTGTAATTTATACCTAGTTGATCTACTCCTATAGGACAGTGCAGTATTTGACAAAAAACGTTTCGTAGACGGCAGGATTCGAACCTGTGCGGGGAGACCCCAACAGATTTCTAGTCTGTCGCCTTAACCGTTCGGCCAAGACTACAGTATGTTGTAATTTGTACCTTGTTGATCTACTCATATAAGACAGTGCAGTATCTGCCAAAAACATTTCGTAGTCGGCAGGATTCAAACCTGCGCGGGAAGACCCCAACAGATTTCAACTCTGTCGCCTTAACCGCTCTGCCACGACTACTGTATGTTGTAAATTATACCTAGTTGATCTACTCATTTAAGAGTAAGTGCAGTATCTGACAAAAACATTTCGTAGTCGGCAGGATCCGAACCTGCGCGGGGAGACCCCAACAGATTTCTAGTCTGTCGCCTTAACCATTCGGCCACAACTACAGTATGTTGTAATTTGTAACTTGTTGATCTACTCATATAAGACAGTGCAGTATCTGACAAAAACATTTCGTAGTCGGCAGGATTCGAACCTGCGCGGGAAGACCCCAACAGATTTCAACTCTGTCGCCTTAACCGCTCTGCCACGACTACTGTATGTTGTAATTTATACCTAGTTGATCTACTCCTATAGGACAGTGCAGTATTTGACAAAAAACGTTTCGTAGTCGGCAGGATTCGAACCTGTGCGGGGAAACCCCAACAGATTTCTAGTCTGTCGCCTTAACCGTTCGGCCACGACTACAGTATGTTGTAATTTGTACCTTTTTGATCTACTCATATAAGACAGTGCAGTATCTGACAAAAACATTTCGTAGTCGGCAGGATTCGAACCTGCGCGGGAAGACCCCAACAGATTTCAACTCTGTCGCCTTAACCGCTCTGCCACGACTACTGTATGTTGTAATTTATACCTAGTTGATCTATTCCTATAAGACAGTGCAGTATTTGACAACAAATATTCGTAGTCGGCAGGATTCGAACCTGCGCGGGGAGACCCCAACAGATTTCTAGTCTGTCGCCTTAACCGCTCGGCCACGACTACTGTATGTTGTAATTTATACCTAGTTGATCTACTCCTATAGGACAGTGCAGTATTTGACAAAAAACGTTTCGTAGTCGGCAGGATTCGAACCTGCGCGTGGAGACCCCAACAGATTTCTAGTCTGTCGCCTTAACCGCTCGGCCACGACTACCGCATTTTTCAATATAAACTTAGTTGATCTACTCCTTCCATACAGTGGTGTATTTGACAAAAACGTTTCGTAGACGGCAGGATTCGAACCTGCGCGGGGAGACCCCAACAGATTTCTAGTCTGTCGCCTTAACCGCTCGGCCACGACTACTGTATGTTGTAATTTATACCTAGTTGATCTACTCCTATAGGACAGTGCAGTATTTGACAAAAAACGTTTCGTAGTCGGCAGGATTCTAACCTGCGCGGGGAGACCCCAACAGATTTCCAGTCTGTCGCCTTAACCGCTCGGCCACGACTACTGTATGTTGTAATTTGTACCTAGTTGATCTACTCATATAAGACAGTGCAGTATCTGACAACAACATTTCGTAGTCGGCAGGATTCGAACCTGCGCGGGAAGACCCCAACAGATTTCAACTCTGTCGCCTTAACCGCTCTGCCACGACTACTGTATGTTGTAAATTATACCTAGTTGATCTACTCATTTAAGACAGTGCAGTATCTGACAAAAACATTTCGTAGTCGGCAGGATTCGAACCTGCGCGGGGAGACCCCAACAGATTTCTAGTCTGTCGCCTTAACCGCTCGGCCACGACTACTGCATGTTGTAATTTATACCTAGTTGATCTACTCCTATAGGACAGTGCAGTATTTGACAAAAAACGTTTCGTAGACGGCAGGATTCGAACCTGTGCGGGGAGACCCCAACAGATTTCTAGTCTGTCGCCTTAACCGTTCGGCCAAGACTACAGTATGTTGTAATTTGTACCTTGTTGATCTACTCATATAAGACAGTGCAGTATCTGACAAAAACATTTCGTAGTCGGCAGGATTCGAACCTGCGCGGGGAGACCCCAACAGATTTCTAGTCTGTCGCCTTAACCGCTCGGCCACGACTACTGCATGTTGTAATTTATACCTAGTTGATCTACTCCTATAGGACAGTGCAGTATTTGACAAAAAACGTTTCGTAGTCGGCAGGATTCGAACCTGTGCGGGGAGACCCAAACAGATTTCTAGTCTGTCGCCTTAACCGTTCGGCCAAGACTACAGTATGTTGTAATTTGTACCTTGTTGATCTACTCATATAAGACAGTGCAGTATCTGACAAAAACATTTCGTAGTCGGCAGGATTCAAACCTGCGCGTGAAGACCCCAACAGATTTCATCTCTGTCGCCTTAACCGCTCTGCCACGACTACTGTATGTTGTAAATTATACCTAGTTGATCTACTCATTTAAGACAGTGCAGAATTTGACAAAAAATATTCGTAGTCGGCAGGATTCGAACGTGCGCGGGGAGACCCCAACAGATTTCTAGTCTGTGGCCTTAACCGCTCGGCCACGACTACTGTATGTTGTAATTTGTACCTTGTTGATCTACTCATATAAGACATTGCAGTGTCTGGCAAAAACATTTCGTAGTCGGCAGGATTCGAACCTGCGCGGGGAGACCCTAACAGATTTCAACTCTGCCACGACTACTGTATGTTGTAAATTATACCTAGTTGATCTACTAATTTAAGAGTAAGTGCAGTATCTGACAAAAACATTTCGTAGTCGGCAGGATCCGAACCTGCGCGGGGAGACCCTACAGATTTCTAGTCTGTCGCCTTAACCATTCGGCCACGACTACAGTATGTTGTAATTTGTACCTTGTTGATCTACTCATATAAGACAGTGCAGTATCTGACAAAAACATTTCGTAGTCGGCAGGATTCGAACCTGCGCGGGAAGACCCCAACAGATTTCAACTCTGTCGCCTTAACCGCTCTGCCACGACTACTGTATGTTGTAATTTATACCTAGTTGATCTACTCCTATAGGACAGTGCAGTATTTAACAAAAAACGTTTCGTAGTCGGCAGGATTCGAACCTGTGCGGGGAAACCCCAACAGATTTCTAGTCTGTCGCCTTAACCGCTCGGCCACGACTACTGTATGTTGTAATTTGTACCTTGTTGATCTACTCATATAAGACATTGCAGTGTCTGGCAAAAATATTTCGTAGTCGGCAGGATTCGAACCTGCGCGGGGAGACCCAACAGATTTCTAGTATGTCGCCTTAACCGCTCGGCCACGACTACTGTATGTTGTAATTTATACCTAGTTGATCTACTCCTATAGGACAGTGCAGTATTTGACAAAAAACGTTTCGTAGTCGGCAGGATTCGAACCTGCGCGTGGAGACCCCAACAGATTTCTAGTCTGTCGCCTTAACCGCTCGGCCACGACTACCGCATTTTTCAATATAAACTTAGTTGATCTACTCCTTCCATACAGTGGTGTATATATTTGACAAAAACGTTTCGTAGTCGGCAGGATTCGAACCTGCGCGGGGAGATTCCAACAGATTTCTAGTCTGTCGCCTTAACCGCTCGGCCACGACTACTGTATGTTGTAATTTATACCTAGTTGATCTACTCCTATAGGACAGTGCAGTATTTGACAAAAAACGTTTCGTAGTCGGCAGGATTCGAACCTGCGCGGGGAGACCCCAACAGATTTCTAGTCTGTCGCCTTAACCGCTCGGCCACGACTACTCTATGTTGTAATTTGTACCTAGTTGATCTACTCATATAAGACAGTGCAGTATCTGACAACAACATTTCGTAGTCGGCAGGATTCGAACCTGCGCGGGAAGACCCCAACAGATTTCAACTATGTCGCCTTAACCGCTCTGCCACGACTACTGTATGTTGGAATTTATACCTAGTTGATCTACTCCTATAAGACAGTGCAGTATTTGACAAAAAATATTCGTAGTCGGCAGGATTCGAACGTGCGCGGGGAGACCCCAACAGATTTCTAGTCTGTCGCCTTAACCGCTCTGCCACGACTACTGTATGTTGTAAATTATACCTAGTTGATCTACTCATTTAAGAGTAAGTGCAGTATCTGACAAAAACATTTCGTAGTCGGCAGGATCCGAACCTGCGCGGGGAGACCCCAACAGATTTCTAGTCTGTCGCCTTAACCATTCGGCCACAACTACAGTATGTTGTAATTTGTAACTTGTTGATCTACTCATATAAGACAGTGCAGTATCTGACAAAAACATTTCGTAGTCGGCAGGATTCGAACCTGCGCGGGAAGACCCCAACAGATTTGAACTCTGTCGCCTTAACCGCTCTGCCACGACTACTGTATGTTGTAATTTATACCTAGTTGATCTACTCCTATAGGACAGTGCAGTATTTGACAAAAAACGTTTCGTAGTCGGCAGGATTCGAACCTGTGCGGGGAAACCCCAACAGATTTCTAGTCTGTCGCCTTAACCGTTCGGCCACGACTACAGTATGTTGTAATTTATACCTAGTTGATCTACTCCTATAGGACAGTGCAGTATTTGACAAAAAACGTTTCGTAGTCGGCAGGATTCGAACCTGCGCGTGGAGACCCCAACAGATTTCTAGTCTGTCGCCTTAACCATTCGGCCACAACTACAGTATGTTGTAATTTGTAACTTGTTGATCTACTCATATAAGACAGTGCAGTATCTGACAAAAACATTTCGTAGTCGGCAGGATTCGAACCTGCGCGGGAAGACCCCAACAGATTTGAACTCTGTCGCCTTAACCGCTCTGCCACGACTACTGTATGTTGTAATTTATACCTAGTTGATCTACTCCTATAGGACAGTGCAGTATTTGACAAAAAACGTTTCGTAGTCGGCAGGATTCGAACCTGTGCGGGGAAACCCCAACAGATTTCTAGTCTGTCGCCTTAACCGTTCGGCCACGACTACAGTATGTTGTAATTTATACCTAGTTGATCTACTCCTATAGGACAGTGCAGTATTTGACAAAAAACGTTTCGTAGTCGGCAGGATTCGAACCTGCGCGTGGAGACCCCAACATATTTCTAGTCTGTCGCCTTAACCGCTCGGCCACGACTACTGTATGTTGTAATTTGTACCTAGTTGATCTACTCATATAAGACAGTGCAGTATTTGACAAAAACAATTCGTAGTCGGCAGGATTCGAACCTGCGCGGGGAGACCCCAACAGATTTCTAGTCTGTCGCCTTAACCGCTCGGCCACGACTACTGTATGTTGTAATTTATACCTAGTTGATCTACTCCTATAGGACAGTGCAGTATTTGACAAAAAACGTTTCGTAGTCGGCAGGATTCGAACCTGCGCGGGGAAACCCCAACAGATTTCTAGTCTGTCGCCTTAACCGCTCGGCCACGACTACTGTATGTTGTAATTTGTACCTAGTTGATCTACTCATATAAGACAGTGCAGTATCTGACAACAACATTTCGTAGTCGGCAGGATTCGAACCTGCGCGGGAAGACCCCAACAGATTTCAACTCTGTCGCCTTAACCGCTCTGCCACGACTACTGTATGTTGTAAATTATACCTAGTTGATCTACTCATTTAAGACAGTGCAGTATCTGACAAAAAAAAATCGTAGTCGGCAGGATTCGAACCTGCGCGGGGAGACCCCAACAGATTTCTAGTCTGTCGCCTTAACCGCTCGGCCACGACTACTGCATGTTGTAATTTATACCTAGTTGATCTACTCCTATAGGACAGTGCAGTATTTGACAAAAAACGTTTCGTAGTCGGCAGGATTCGAACCTGCGAGGGGAGACCCCAACAGATTTCTAGTCTGTCGCCTTAACCGTTCGGCCACGACTACAGTATGTTGTAATTTGTACCTTGTTGATCTACTCATATAAGACATTGCAGTATCTGACAAAAACATTTCGTAGTCGGCAGGATTCGAACCTGCGCGGGGAGACCCCAACAGATTTCTAGTCTGTCGCCTTAACCGCTCGGCCACGACTACTGTACGTTGTAAATTATACCTAGTTGATCTTCTTCTATAGGACAGTGCAGTATTTGACAAAAAACGTTTCGTAGTCGGCAGGATTCGAACCTGCGCGTGGAGACCCCAACAGATTTCAACTCTGTCGCCTTAACCGCTCTGCCACGACTACTGTATGTTGTAATTTATACCTAGTTGATCTACTCCTATAGGACAGTGCAGTATTTTACAAAAAACGTTTCGTAGTCGGCAGGATTCGAACCTGTGCGGGGAAACTCCAACAGTTTTCTAGTCTGTCGCCTTAACCGTTCGGCCACGACTACAGTATGTTGTAATGTGTACCTTGTTGATCTACTCATATAAGACAGTGCAGTATCTGACAAAAACATTTCGTAGTCGGCAGGATTCGAACCTGCGCGGGAAGACCCCAACAGATTTCAACTCTGTCGCCTTAACCGCTCTGCCACGACTACTGTATGTTGTAATTTATACCTAGTTGATCTACTCCTATAAGACAGTGCAGTATTTGACAACAAATATTCGTAGTCGGCAGGATTCGAACGTGCGCGGGGAGACCCCAACAGATTTCTAGTCTGTCGCCTTAACCGCTCTGCCACGACTACTGTATGTTGTAATTTGTACCTTGTTGATCTACTCATATAAGACATTGCAGTGTCTGGCAAAAATATTTCGTAGTCGGCAGGATTCGAACCTGCGCGGGGAGACCCAACAGATTTCTAGTCTGTCGCCTTAACCGCTCGGCAACGACTACTGTATGTTGTAATTTATACCTAGTTGATCTACTCCTATAGGACAGTGCAGTATTTGACAAAAAACGTTTCGTAGTCGGCAGGATTCGAACCTGCGCGTGGAGACCCCAACAGATTTCTAGTCTGTCGCCTTAACCGCTCGGCCACGACTACCGCATTTTTCAATATAAACTTAGTTGATCTACTCCTTCCATACAGTGGTGTATTTGACAAAAACGTTTCGTAGTCGGCAGGATTCGAACCTGCGCGGGGAGACCCCAACAGATTTCTAGTCTGTCGCCTTAACCGCTCGGCCACGACTACTGTATGTTGTAATTTATACCTAGTTGATCTACTCCTATAGGACAGTGCAGTATTTGACAAAAAACGTTTCGTAGTCGGCAGGATTCTAACCTGCGCGGGGAAACCCCAACAGATTTCTAGTCTGTCGCCTTAACCGCTCGGCCACGACTACTGTATGTTGTAATTTGTACCTAGTTGATCTACTCATATAAGACAGTGCAGTATCTGACAACAACATTTCGTAGTCGGCAGGATTCGAACCTGCGCGGGAAGACCCCAACAGATTTCTAGTCTGTCGCCTTAACCGCTCGGCCACGACTACTGTACGTTGTAAATTATACCTAGTTGATCTTCTTCTATAGGACAGTGCAGTATTTGACAAAAAAACGTTTCGTAGTCGGCAGGATTCGAACCTGCGCGTGGAGACCCCAACAGATTTCAACTCTGTCGCCTTAACCGCTCTGCCACGACTACTGTATGTTGTAATTTATACCTAGTTGATCTACTCCTATAGGACAGTGCAGTATTTGACAAAAAACGTTTCGTAGTCGGCAGGATTCGAACCTGTGCGGGGAAACTCCAACAGTTTTCTAGTCTGCCGCCTTAACCGTTCGGCCACGACTACAGTATGTTGTAATGTGTACCTTGTTGATCTACTCATATAAGACAGTGCAGTATCTGACAAAAACATTTCGTAGTCGGCAGGATTCGAACCTGCGCGGGAAGACCCCAACAGATTTCAACTCTGTCGCCTTAACCGCTCTGCCACGACTACTGTATGTTGTAATTTATACCTAGTTGATCTACTCCTATAAGACAGTGCAGTATTTGACAACAAATATTCGTAGTCGGCAGGATTCGAACGTGCGCGGGGAGACCCCAACAGATTTCTAGTCTGTCGCCTTAACCGTTCTGCCACGACTACTGTATGTTGTAATTTGTACCTTGTTGATCTACTCATATAAGACATTGCAGTGTCTGGCAAAAATATTTCGTAGTCGGCAGGATTCGAACCTGCGCGGGGAGACCCCAACAGATTTCTAGTCTGTCGCCTTAACCGCTCGGCAACGACTACTGTATGTTGTAATTTATACCTAGTTGATCTACTCCTATAGGACAGTGCAGTATTTGACAAAAAACGTTTCGTAGTCGGCAGGATTCGAACCTGCGCGTGGAGACCCCAACAGATTTCTAGTCTGTCGCCTTAACCGCTCGGCCACGACTACCGCATTTTTCAATATAAACTTAGTTGATCTACTCCTTCCATACAGTGGTGTATTTGACAAAAACGTTTCGTAGTCGGCAGGATTCGAACCTGCGCGGGGAGACCCCAACAGATTTCTAGTCTGTCGCCTTAACCGCTCGGCCACGACTACTGTATGTTGTAATTTATACCTAGTTGATCTACTCCTATAGGACAGTGCAGTATTTGACAAAAAACGTTTCGTAGTCGGCAGGATTCTAACCTGCGCGGGGAAACCCCAACAGATTTCTAGTCTGTCGCCTTAACCGCTCGGCCACGACTACTGTATGTTGTAATTTGTACCTAGTTGATCTACTCATATAAGACAGTGCAGTATCTGACAACAACATTTCGTAGTCGGCAGGATTCGAACCTGCGCGGGAAGACCCCAACAGATTTTTAGTCTGTCGCCTTAACCGCTCGGCCACGACTACTGTACGTTGTAAATTATACCTAGTTGATCTTCTTCTATAGGACAGTGCAGTATTTGACAAAAAACGTTTCGTAGTCGGCAGGATTCGAACCTGCGCGTGGAGACCCCAACAGATTTCAACTCTGTCGCCTTAACCGCTCTGCCACGACTACTGTATGTTGTAATTTATACCTAGTTGATCTACTCCTATAGGACAGTGCAGTATTTGACAAAAAACGTTTCGTAGTCGGCAGGATTCGAACCTGTGCGGGGAAACTCCAACAGTTTTCTAGTCTGTCGCCTTAACCGTTCGGCCACGACTACAGTATGTTGTAATGTGTACCTTGTTGATCTACTCATATAAGACAGTGCAGTATCTGACAAAAACATTTCGTAGTCGGCAGGATTCGAACCTGCGCGGGAAGACCCCAACAGATTTCAACTCTGTCGCCTTAACCGCTCTGCCACGACTACTGTATGTTGTAATTTATACCTAGTTGATCTACTCCTATAAGACAGTGCAGTATTTGACAACAAATATTCGTAGTCGGCAGGATTCGAACGTGCGCGGGGAGACCCCAACAGATTTCTAGTCTGTCGCCTTAACCGCTCTGCCACGACTACTGTATGTTGTAATTTGTACCTTGTTGATCTACTCATATAAGACATTGCAGTGTCTGGCAAAAATATTTCGTAGTCGGCAGGATTCGAACCTGCGCGGGGAGACCCCAACAGATTTCTAGTCTGTCGCCTTAACCGCTCGGCCACGACTACTGTATGTTGTAATTTATACCTAGTTGATCTACTCATATAGGACAGTGCAGTATTTGACAAAAAACGTTTCGTAGTCGGCAGGATTCGAACCTGCGCGTGGAGACCCCAACAGATTTCTAGTCTGTCGCCTTAACCGCTCGGCCACGACTACCGCATTTTTCAATATAAACTTAGTTGATCTACTCCTTCCATACAGTGGTGTATTTGACAAAAACGTTTCGTAGTCGGCAGGATTCGAACCTGCGCGGGGAGACCCCAACAGATTTCTAGTCTGTCGCCTTAACCGCTCGGCCACGACTACTGTATGTTGTAATTTATACCTAGTTGATCTACTCCTATAGGACAGTGCAGTATTTGACAAAAAACGTTTCGTAGTCGGCAGGATTCTAACCTGCGCGGGGAGACCCCAACAGATTTCCAGTCTGTCGCCTTAACCGCTCGGCCACGACTACTGTATGTTGTAGTTTGTACCTAGTTGATCTACTCATATAAGACAGTGCAGTATCTGACAAAAACATTTCGTAGTCGGCAGGATTCGAACCTGCGCGGGAAGACCCCAACAGATTTCAACTCTGTCGCCTTAACCGCTCTGCCACGACTACTGTATGTTGTAATTTATACCCAGTTGATCTACTCCTATAAGACAGTGCAGTATTTGACAACAAATATTCGTAGTCGGCAGGATTCGAACCTGTGCGGGGAGACCCCAACAGATTTCTAGTCTGTCGCCTTAACCGCTCGGCCACGACTACTGTATGTTGTAATTTATACCTAGTTGATCTACTCCTATAGGACAGTGCAGTATTTGACAAAAAACGTTTCGTAGTCGGCAGGATTCGAACCTGCGCGTGGAGACCCCAACAGATTTCTAGTCTGTCGCCTTAACCGCTCGGCCACGACTACCGCATTTTTCAATATAAACTTAGTTGATCTACTCCTTCCATACAGTGGTGTATTTGACAAAAACGTTTCGTAGTCGGCAGGATTCGAACCTGCGCGGGGAGACCCCAACAGATTTCTAGTCTGTCGCCTTAACCGCTCGGCCACGACTACTGTATGTTGTAATTTATACCTAGTTGATCTACTCCTATAGGACAGTGCAGTATTTGACAAAAAACGTTTCGTAGTCGGCAGGATTCTAACCTGCGCGGGGAGACCCCAACAGATTTCCAGTCTGTCGCCTTAACCGCTCGGCCACGACTACTGTATGTTGTAATTTGTACCTAGTTGATCTACTCATATAAGACAGTGCAGTATCTGACAACAACATTTCGTAGTCGGCAGGATTCGAACCTGCGCGGGAAGACCCCAACAGATTTCAACTCTGTCGCCTTAACCGCTCTGCCACGACTACTGTATGTTGTAAATTATACCTAGTTGATCTACTCATTTAAGACAGTGCAGTATCTGACAAAAACATTTCGTAGTCGGCAGGATTCGAACCTGCGCGGGGAGACCCCAACAGATTTCTAGTCTGTCGCCTTAACCGCTCGGCCACGACTACTGCATGTTGTAATGTATACCTAGTTGATCTACTCCTATAGGACAGTGCAGTATTTGACAAAAAACGTTTCGTAGACGGCAGGATTCGAACCTGTGCGGGGAGACCCCAACAGATTTCTAGTCTGTCGCCTTAACCGTTCGGCCAAGACTACAGTATGTTGTAATTTGTACCTTGTTGATCTACTCATATAAGACAGTGCAGTATCTGACAAAAACATTTCGTTGTCGGCAGGATTCGAACCTGCGCGGGAAGACCCCAACAGATTTCAACTCTGTCGCCTTAACCGCTCTGCCACGACTACTGTATGTTGTAAATTATACCTAGTTGATCTACTCATTTAAGACAGTGCAGTATCTGACAAAAACATTTCGTAGTCGGCAGGATTCGAACCTGCGCGGGGAGACCCCAACAGATTTCTAGTCTGTCGCCTTAACCGCTCGGCCACGACTACTGCATGTTGTAATGTATACCTAGTTGATCTACTCCTATAGGACAGTGCAGTATTTGACAAAAAACGTTTCGTAGACGGCAGGATTCGAACCTGTGCGGGGAGACCCCAACAGATTTCTAGTCTGTCGCCTTAACCGTTCGGCCAAGACTACAGTATGTTGTAATTTGTACCTTGTTGATCTACTCATATAAGACAGTGCAGTATCTGACAAAAACATTTCGTTGTCGGCAGGATTCAAACCTGCGCGGGAAGACCCCAACATATTTCAACTCTGTCGCCTTAACCGCTCTGCCACGACTACTGTATGTTGTAAATTATACCTAGTTGATCTACTCATTTAAGAGTAAGTGCAGTATCTGACAAAAACATTTCGTAGTCGGCAGGATCCGAACCTGCGCGGGGAGACCCCAACAGATTTCTAGTCTGTCGCCTTAACCATTCGGCCACAACTACAGTATGTTGTAATTTGTAACTTGTTGATCTACTCATATAAGACAGTGCAGTATCTGACAAAAACATTTCGTAGTCGGCAGGATTCGAACCTGCGCGGGAAGACCCCAACAGATTTCAAGTCTGTCGCCTTAACCGCTCTGCCACGACTACTGTATGTTGTAATTTATACCTAGTTGATCTACTCCTATAGGACAGTGCAGTATTTGACAAAAAACGTTTCGTAGTCGGCAGGATTCGAACCTGTGCGGGGAAACCCCAACAGATTTCTAGTCTGTCGCCTTAACCGTTCGGCCACGACTACAGTATGTTGTAATTTGTACCTTTTTGATCTACTCATATAAGACAGTGCAGTATCTGACAAAAACATTTCGTAGTCGGCAGGATTCGAACCTGCGCGGGAAGACCCCAACAGATTTCAACTCTGTCGCCTTAACCGCTCTGCCACGACTACTGTATGTTGTAATTTATACCTAGTTGATCTACTCCTATAAGACAGTGCAGTATTTGACAACAAATATTCGTAGTCGGCAGGATTCGAACCTGCGCGGGGAGACCCCAACATATTTCTAGTCTGTCGCCTTAACCGCTCGGCCACGACTACTGTATGTTGTAATTTATACCTAGTTGATCTACTCCTATAGGACAGTGCAGTATTTGACAAAAAACGTTTCGTAGTCGGCAGGATTCGAACCTGCGCGTGGAGACCCCAACAGATTTCTAGTCTGTCGCCTTAACCGCTCGGCCACGACTACCGCATTTTTCAATATAAACTTAGTTGATCTACTCCTTCCATACAGTGGTGTATTTGACAAAAACGTTTCGTAGTCGGCAGGATTCGAACCTGCGCGGGGAGACCCCAACAGATTTCTAGTCTGTCGCCTTAACCGCTCGGCCACGACTACTGTATGTTGTAATTTATACCTAGTTGATCTACTCCTATAGGACAGTGCAGTATTTGACAAAAAACGTTTCGTAGTCGGCAGGATTCTAACCTGCGCGGGGAGACCCCAACAGATGTCCAGTCTGTCGCCTTAACCGCTCGGCCACGACTACTGTATGTTGTAATTTGTACCTAGTTGATCTACTCATATAAGACAGTGCAGTATCTGACAACAACATTTCGTAGTCGGCAGGATTCGAACATGCGCGGGAAGACCCCAACAGATTTCAACTCTGTCGCCTTAACCGCTCTGCCACGACTACTGTATGTTGTAAATTATACCTAGTTGATCTACTCATTTAAGACAGTGCAGTATCTGACAAAAACATTTCGTAGTCGGCAGGATTCGAACCTGCGCGGGGAGACCCCAACAGATTTCTAGTCTGTCGCCTTAACCGCTCGGCCACGAGTACTGCATGTTGTAATTTATACCTAGTTGATCTACTCCTATAGGACAGTGCAGTATTTGACAAAAAACGTTTCGTAGACGGCAGGATTCGAACCTGTGCGGGGAGACCCCAACAGATTTCTAGTCTGTCGCCTTAACCGTTCGGCCAAGACTACAGTATGTTGTAATTTGTACCTTGTTGATCTACTCATATAAGACAGTGCAGTATCTGACAAAAACATTTCGTAGTCGGCAGGATTCAAACCTGCGCGGGAAGACCCCAACAGATTTCAACTCTGTCGCCTTAACCGCTCTGCCACGACTACTGTATGTTGTAATTTATACCTAGTTGATCTACTCCTATAAGACAGTGCAGTATTTGATAAAAAATATTCGTAGTCGGCAGGATTCGAACGTGCGCGGGGAGACCCCAACATATTTCGAGTCTGTCGCCTTAACCGCTCGGCCACGACTACTGTATGTTGTAATTTGTACCTTGTTGATCTACTCATATAAGACATTGCAGTGTCTGGCAAAAACATTTCGTAGTCGGCAGGATTCGAACCTGCGCGGGGAGACCCCAACAGATTTCTAGTCTGTCGCCTTAACCGCTCGGCCACGACTACTGTATGTTGTAATTTATACCTAGTTGATCTACTCCTATAGGACAGTGCAGTATTTGACAAAAAACGTTTCGTAGTCGGCAGGATTCGAACCTGTGCGGGGAAACCCCAACAGATTTCTAGTCTGTCGCCTTAACCGTTCGGCCACGACTACAGTATGTTGTAATTTGTACCTTGTTGATCTACTCATATAAGACAGTGCAGTATCTGACAAAAACATTTCGTAGTCGGCAGGATTCGAACCTGCGCGGAAAGACCCCAACAGATTTCAACTCTGTCGCCTTAACCGCTCTGCCACGACTACTGTATGTTGTAATTTATACCTAGTTGATCTACTCCTATAAGACAGTGCCGTATTTGACAACAAATATTCGTAGTCGGCAGGATTCGAACGTGGGCGGGGAGACCCCAACAGATTTCTAGTCTGTCGCCTTAACCGCTCGGCCACGACTACTGTATGTTGTAATTTGTACCTTGTTGATCTACTCATATAATACATTGCAGTGTCTGGCAAAAATATTTCGTAGTCGGCAGGATTCGAACCTGCGCGGGGAGACCACAACAGATTTATAGTCTGTCGCCTTAACCGCTGGGCCACGACTACTGTATGTTGTAATTTATACCTAGTTGATCTACTCCTATAGGACAGTGCAGTATTTGACAAAAAACGTTTCGTAGTCGGCAGGATTCGAACCTGCGCGGGGAGACCCCAACAGATTTCCAGTCTGTCGCCTTAACCGCTCGGCCACGACTACTGTATGTTGTAATTTGTACCTAGTTGATCTACTCATATAAGACAGTGCAGTATCTGACAACAACATTTCGTAGTCGGCAGGATTCGAACCTGCGCGGGAAGACCCCAACAGATTTCAACTCTGTCGCCTTAACCGCTCTGCCACGACTACTGTATGTTGTAAATTATACCTAGTTGATCTACTCATTTAAGACAGTGCAGTATCTGACAAAAACATTTCGTAGTCGGCAGGATTCGAACCTGCGCGGGGAGACCCCAACAGATTTCTAGTCTGTCGCCTTAACCGCTCGGCCACGACTACTGCATGTTGTAATTTATACCTAGTTGATCTAATCCTATAGGACAGTGCAGTATTTGACAAAAAAAAAATTTCGTAGTGGGCAGGATTCGAACCTGTGCGGGTAGACCCCAACAGATTTCTAGTCTGTCGCCTTAACCGTTCGGCCAAGACTACAGTATGTTGTAATTTGTACCTTGTTGATCTACTCATATAAGACAGTGCAGTATTTGACAACAAATATTCGTAGTCGGCAGGATTCGAACGTGCGCGGGGAGACCCCAACAGATTTCTAGTCTGTCGCCTTAACCGCTCGGCCACGACTACTGTATGTTGTAATTTGTACCTTGTTGATCTACTCATATAAGACATTGCAGTGTCTGGCAAAAACATTTCGTAGTCGGCAGGATTCGAACCTGCGCGGGGAGACCCCAACATATTTCTAGTCTGTCGCCTTAACCGCTCGGCCACGACTACTGTATGTTGTAATTTATACCTAGTTGATCTACTCCTATAGGACAGTGCAGTATTTGACAAAAAACGTTTCGTAGTCGGCAGGATTCGATCCTGCGCGTGGAGACCCCAACAGATTTCTAGTCTGTCGCCTTAACCGCTCGGCCACGACTACTGTATGTTGTAATTTGTACCTAGTTGATCTACTCATATAAGACAGTGCAGTATTTGACAAAAACAATTCGTAGTCGGCAGGATTCGAACCTGCGCGGGGAGACCCCAACAGATTTCTAGTCTGTCGCCTTAACCGCTCGGCCACGACTACTGTATGTTGTAATTTATACCTAGTTGATCTACTCCTATAGGACAGTGCAGTATTTGACAAAAAACGTTTCGTAGTCGGCAGGATTCGAACCTGCGCGGGGAAACCCCAACAGATTTCTAGTCTGTCGCATTAACCGCTCGGCCACGACTACTGTATGTTGTAATTTGTACCTAGTTGATCTACTCATATAAGACAGTGCAGTATCTGACAACAACATTTCGTAGTCGGCAGGATTCGAACCTGCGCGGGAAGACCCCAACAGATTTCAACTCTGTCGCCTTAACCGCTCTGCCACGACTACTGTATGTTGTAAATTATACCTAGTTGATCTACTCATTTAAGACAGTGCAGTATCTGACAAAAAAATTTCGTAGTCGGCAGGATTCGAACCTGCGCGGGGAGACCCCAACAGATTTCTAGTCTGTCGCCTTAACCGTTCGGCCAAGACTACAGTATGTTGTAATTTGTACCTTGTTGATCTACTCATATAAGACAGTGCAGTATCTGACAAAAACATTTCGTAGTCGGCAGGATTCGAACCTGTGCGGGGAAACCCCAACAGATTTCTAGTCTGTCGCCTTAACCGCTCGGCCACGACTACTGTATGTTGTAATTTGTACCTTGTTGATCTACTCATATAAGACATTGCAGTGTCTGGCAAAAACATTTCGTAGTCGGCAGGATTCGAACCTGCGCGTGGAGACCCCAACAGATTTCAACTCTGTCGCCTTAACCGCTCTGCCACGACTACTGTATGTTGTAATTTATACCTAGTTGATCTACTCCTATAGGACAGTGCAGTATTTGACAAAAAACGTTTCGTAGTCGGCAGGATTCGAACCTGTGCGGGGAAACCCCAACAGATTTCTAGTCTGTCGCCTTAACCGTTCGGCCACGACTACAGTATGTTGTAATTTGTACCTTGTTGATCTACTCATATAAGACAGTGCAGTATCTGACAACAACATTTCGTAGTCGGCAGGATTCGAACCTTCGCGGGAAGACCCCAACAGATTTCAACTCTGTCGCCTTAACCGCTCTGCCACGACTACTGTATGTTGTAAATTATACCTAGTTGATCTACTCATTTAAGACAGTGCAGTATCTGACAAAAACATTTCGTAGTCGGCAGGATTCGAACCTGCGCGGGGAGACCCCAACAGATTTCTAGTCTGTCGCCTTAACCTCTCGGCCACGACTACTGCATGTTGTAATTTATACCTAGTTGATCTAATCCTATAGGACAGTGCAGTATTTGACAAAAAACATTTCGTAGTGGGCAGGATTCGAACCTGTGCGGGTAGACCCCAACAGATTTCTAGTCTGTCGCCTTAACCGTTCGGCCAAGACTACAGTATGTTGTAATTTGTACCTTGTTGATCTACTCATATAAGACAGTGCAGTATTTGACAACAAATATTCGTAGTCGGCAGGATTCGAACGTGCGCGGGGAGACCCCAACAGATTTCTAGTCTGTCGCCTTAACCGCTCGGCCACGACTACTGTATGTTGTAATTTGTACCTTGTTGATCTACTCTTATAAGACATTGCAGTGTCTGGCAAAAACATTTCGTAGTCGGCAGGATTCGAACCTGCGCGGGGAGACCCAAACAGATTTCTAGTCTGTCGCCTTAACCGCTCGGCCACGACTACTGTATGTTGTAATTTATACCTAGTTGATCTACTCCTATAGGACAGTGCAGTATTTGACAAAAAACGTTTCGTAGTCGGCAGGATTCGAACCTGCGCGTGGAGACCCCAACAGATTTCTAGTCTGTCGCCTTAACCGCTCGGCCACGACTACTGTATGTTGTAATTTGTACCTAGTTGATCTACTCATATAAGACAGTGCAGTATTTGACAAAAACAATTCTTAGTCGGCAGGATTCGAACCTGCGCGGGGAGACCCCAACAGATTTCTAGTCTGTCGCCTTAACCGCTCGGCCACGACTACTGTATGTTGTAATTTGTACCTAGTTGATCTACTCATATAAGACAGTGCAGTATCTGACAACAACATTTCGTAGTCGGCAGGATTCGAACCTGCTCGGGAAGACCCCAACGGATTTCAACTCTGTCGCCTTAACCGCTCTGCCACGACTACTGTATGTTGTAAATTATACCTAGTTGATCTACTCATTTAAGACAGTGCAGTATCTGACAAAAAAATTTCGTAGTCGGCAGGATTCGAACCTGCGCGGGGAGACCCCAACAGATTTCTAGTCTGTCGCCTTAACCGCTCGGCCACGACTACTGCATGTTGTAATTTATACCTAGTTGATCTACTCCTATAGGACAGTGCAGTATTTGACAAAAAACGTTTCGTAGTCGGCAGGATTCGAACCTGCGCGGGGAGACCCCAACAGATTTCTAGTCTGTCGCCTTAACCGTTCGGCCACGACTACAGTATGTTGTAATTTGTACCTTGTTGATCTACTCATATAAGACAGTGCAGTATCTGACAAAAACATGTCGTAGTCGGCAGGATTCGAACCTGCGCGGGGAGACCCCAACAGATTTCTAGTCTGTCGCCTTAACCGCTCGGCCACGACTACTGTACGTTGTAAATTATACCTAGTTGATCTTCTTATATAGGACAGTGCAGTATTTGACAAAAAACGTTTCGTAGTCGGCAGGATTCGAACCTGCGCGTGGAGACACCAACAGATTTCAACTCTGTCGCCTTAACCGCTTTGCCACGACTACTGTATGTTGTAATTTATACCTAGTTAATCTACTCCTATAGGACAGTGCAGTATTTGACAAAAAACGTTTCGTAGTCGGCAGGATTCGAACCTGTGCGGGGAAACTCCAACAGATTTCTAGTCTGTCGCCTTAATCGTTCGGCCACGACTACAGTATGTTGTAATTTGTACCTTGTTGATCTACTCATATAAGACAGTGCAGTATCTGACAAAAACATTTCGTAGTCGGCAGGATTCGAACTTGCGCGGGAAGACCCCAACAGATTTCAACTCTGTCGCCTTAACCGCTCTGCCACGACTACTGTATGTTGTAATTTGTACCTTGTTGATCTACTCATATAAGACATTGCAGTGTCTGGCAAAAATATTTCGTAGTCGGCAGGATTCGAACCTGCGCGGGGAGACCCCAACAGATTTCTAGTCTGTCGCCTTAACCGCTCGGCCACGACTACTGTATGTTGTAATTTGTACCTTGTTGATCTACTCATATAAGACAGTGCAGTATCTGACAAAAACATTTCGTAGTCGGCAGGATTCGAACGTGCGCGGGGAGACCCCAACAGATTTCTAGTCTGTCGCCTTAACCGCTCGGCCACGACTACTGTATGTTGTAATTTGTACCTTGTTGATCTACTCATATAAGACATTGCAGTGTCTGGCAAAAATATTTCGTAGTCGGCAGGATTCGAACCTGCGCGGGGAGACCCTAACAGATTTCTAGTCTGTCGCCTTAACCGCTCGGCCACGACTACTGTATGTTGTAATTTATACCTAGTTGATCTACTCCTATAGGACAGTGCAGTATTTGACAAAAAACTTTCGTAGTCGGCAGGATTCGAACCTGCGCGTGGAGACCCCAACAGATTTCTAGTCTGTCGCCTTAACCGCTCGGCCACGACTACTGTACGTTGTAAATTATACCTAGTTGATCTTCTTCTATAGGACAGTGCAGTATTTGACAAAAAACGTTTCGTAGTCGGCAGGATTCGAACCTGCGCGTGGAGACCCCAACAGATTTCAACTCTGTCGCCTTAACCGCTCTGCCACGACTACTGTATGTTGTAATTTATACCTAGTTGATCTACTCCTATAGGACAGTGCAGTATTTGACAAAAAACGTTTCGTAGTCTGCAGGATTCGAACCTGTGCGGGGAAACTCCAACAGATTTCTAGTCTGTCGCCTTAACCGTTCGGCCACGACTACAGTATGTTGTAATTTGTACCTTGTTGATCTACTCATATAAGACAGTGCAGTATCTGACAAAAACATTTCATAGTCGGCAGGATTCGAACCTACGCGGGGAGACCCCAACAGATTTCTAGTCTGTCGCCTTAACCGCTCGGCCACGACTACTGTATGTTGTAATTTATACCTAGTTGATCTACTCCTATAGGACAGTGCAGTATTTGACAAAAAACGTTTCGTAGTCGGCAGGATTCGAACCTGCGCGGGGAGACCCCAACAGATTTCAACAGATTTCAACTCTTTCGCCTTAACCGCTCTGCCACGACTACTGTATGTTGTAATTTATACCTAGTTGATCTACTCCTATAGGACAGTGCAGTATTTGACAAAAAACGTTTCGTAGTCGGCAGGATTCGAACCTGTGCGGGGAAACTCCAACAGATTTCTAGTCTGTCGCCTTAACCGTTCGGCCACGACTACAGTATGTTGTAATTTGTACCTTGTTGATCTACTCATATAAGACAGTGCAGTATCTGACAACAACATTTCGTAGTCGGCAGGATTCGAACCTGCGCGGGGAGACCCCAACAGATTTCCAGTCTGTCGCCTTAACCGCTCGGCCACGACTACTGTATGTTGTAATTTGTACCTAGTTGATCTACTCATATAAGACAGTGCAGTATCTGACAACAACATTTCGTAGTCGGCAGGATTCGAACCTGCGCGGGAAGACCCCAACAGATTTCAACTCTGTCGCCTTAACCGCTCTGCCACGACTACTGTATGTTGTAAATTATACCTAGTTGATCTACTCATTTAAGACAGTGCAGTATCTGACAAAAACATTTCGTAGTCGGCAGGATTCGAACCTGCGCGGGGAGACCCCAACAGATTTCTAGTCTGTCGCCTTAACCGCTCGGCCACGACTACTGCATGTTGTAATTTATACCTAGTTGATCTAATCCTATAGGACAGTGCAGTATTTGACAAAAAACATTTCGTAGTCGGCAGGATTCGAACCTGTGCGGGGAGACCCCAACAGATTTCTAGTCTGTCGCCTTAACCGTTCGGCCAAGACTACAGTATGTTGTAATTTGTACCTTGTTGATCTACTCATATAAGACAGTGCAGTATCTGACCAAAACATTTCGTAGTCGGCAGGATTCAAACCTGCGCGGGAAGACCCCAACAGATTTCAACTCTGTCGCCTTAACCGCTCTGCCACGACTACTGTATGTTGTAATTTATACCTATTTGATCTACTCCTATAAGACAGTGCAGTATTTGACAAAAAATATTCGTAGTCGGCAGGATTCGAACGTGCGCGGGGAGAACCCAACAGATTTCTAGTCTGTCGCCTTAACCGCTCGGCCACGACTACTGTATGTTGTAATTTGTACCTTGTTGATCTACTCATATAAGACATTGCAGTGTCTGGCAAAAATATTTCGTAGTCGGCAGGATTCGAACCTGCGCGGGGAGACGCCAACAGATTTCTAGTCTGTCGCCTTAACCGCTCGGCCACGACTACTGTACGTTGTAATTTATACCTAGTTGATCTACTCCTATAGGACAGTGCAGTATTTGACAAAAATGTTTCGTAGTCGGCAGGATTCGAACCTGCGCGTGGAGACCCCAACATATTTCTAGTCTGTCGCCTTAACCGCTCGGCCACGACTACTGTATGTTGTAATTTGTACCTAGTTGATCTACTCATATAAGACAGTGCAGTATTTGACAAAAACAATTCGTAGTCGGCAGGATTCGAACCTGCGCGGGTAGACCCTAACAGATTTCTAGTCTGTCGCCTTAACCGCTCGGCCACGACTACTGTATGTTGTAATTTATACCTAGTTGATCTACTCCTATAGGACAGTGCAGTATTTGACAAAAAACGTTTCGTAGTCGGCAGGATTCGAACCTGCGCGGGGAAACCCCAACAGATTTCTAGTCTGTCGCCTTAACCGCTCGGCCACGACTACTGTATGTTGTAATTTGTACCTAGTTGATCTACTCATATAAGACAGTGCAGTATCTGACAACAACATTTCGTAGTCGGCAGGATTCGAACCTGCGCGGGAAGACCCCAACAGATTTCAACTCTATCGCCTTAACCGCTCTGCCACGACTACTGTATGTTGTAAATTATACCTAGTTGATCTACTCATTTAAGACAGTGCAGTATCTGACAAAAAAATGTCGTAGTCGGCAGGATTCGAACCTGCGCGGGAAGACCCCAACAGATTTCAACTCTGTCGCCTTAACCGCTCTGCCACGACTACTGTATGTTGTAAATTATACCTAGTTGATCTACTCATTTAAGACAGTGCAGTATCTGACAAAAAAATGTCGTAGTCGGCAGGATTCGAACCTGCGCGGGGAGACACCAACAGATTTCTAGTCTGTCGCCTTAACCGCTCGGCCACGACTACTGCATGTTGTAATTTATACCTAGTTGATCTACTCCTATAGGACAGTTCAGTATTTGACAAAAAACGTTTCGTAGTCGGCAGGATTCGAACCTGCGCGGGGAGACCCCAACAGATTTCTAGTCTGTCGCCTTAACCGCTCGGCCACGACTACTGCATGTTGTAATTTATACCTAGTTGATCTACTCCTATAGGACAGTGCAGTATTTGACAAAAAACGTTTCGTAGTCGGCAGGATTCGAACCTGCGCGGGGAGACCCCAACAGATTTCTAGTCTGTCGCCTTAACCGTTCGGCCACGACTACAGTATGTTGTAATTTGTACCTTGTTGATCTACTCATATAAGACAGTGCAGTATCTGACAAAAACATTTCGTAGTCGGCAGGATTCGAACCTGCGCGGGGAGACCCCAACAGATTTCTAGTCTGTCGCCTTAACCGCTCGGCCACGACTACTGTACGTTGTAAATTATACCTAGTTGATCTTTTTCTATAGGACAGTGCAGTATTTGACAAAAAACGTTTCGTAGTCGGCAGGATTCGAACCTGCGCGTGGAGACCCCAACATATTTCTAGTCTGTCGCCTTAACCGCTCGGCCACGACTACTGTATGTTGTAATTTATCCCCAGTTGATCTACTCCTATAGGACAGTGCAGTATTTGACAAAAAACGTTTCGTAGTCGGCAGGATTCGAACCTGCGCGGGGAAACCCCAACAGATTTCTAGTCTGTCGCCTTAACCGCTCGGCCACGACTACTGTATGTTGTAATTTGTACCTTGTTGATCTACTCATATAAGACATTGCAGTGTCTGGCAAAAATATTTCGTAGTCGGCAGGATTCGAACCTGTGCGGGGAAACTCCAACAGATTTCTAGTCTGTCGCCTTAACCGTTCGGCCACGACTACAGTATGTTGTAATTTGTACCTTGTTGATCTACTCATATAAGACAGTGCAGTATCTGACAAAAACATTTCGTAGTCGGCAGGATTCGAACCTGCGCGGGAAGACCCCAACAGATTTCAACTCTGTCGCCTTAACCGCTCTGCCACGACTACTGTATGTTGTAATTTATACCTAGTTGATCTACTCCTATCAGACAGTGCAGTATTTGACAACAAATATTCGTAGTCGGCAGGATTCGAACGTGCGCGGGGAGACCCTAACAGATTTCTAGTCTGTCGCCTTAACCGCTCGGCCACGACTACTGTATGTTGTAATTTGTACCTTGTTGATCTACTCATATAAGACATTGCAGTGTCTGGCAAAAATATTTCGTAGTCGGCAGGATTCGAACCTGCGCGGGGAGACCCCAACAGATTTCTAGTCTGTCGCCTTAACCGCTCGGCCACGACTACTGTATGTTGTAATGTATACCTAGTTGATCTACTCCTATAGGACAGTGCAGTATTTGACACAAATGTTTCGTAGTCGGCAGGATTCGAACCTGCGCGTGGAGACCCCAACATATTTCTAGTCTGTCGCCTTAACCGCTCGGCCACGACTACTGTATGTTGTAATTTGTACCTAGTTGATCTACTCATATAAGACAGTGCAGTATTTGACAAAAACAATTCGTAGTCGGCAGGATTCGAACCTGCGCGGGGAGACCCCAACAGATTTTTAGTCTGTCGCCTTAACCGCTCGGCCACGACTACTGTATGTTGTAATTTATACCTAGTTGATCTACTCCTATAGGACAGTGCAGTATTTGACAAAAAACGTTTCGTAGTCGGCAGGATTCGAACCTGCGCGGGAAGACCCCAACAGATTTCAACTCTGTCGCCTTAACCGCTCTGCCACGACTACTGTATGTTGTAAATTATACCTAGTTGGTCTACTCATTTAAGACAGTGCAGTATCTGACAAAAAAATGTCGTAGTCGGCAGGATTCGAACCTGCGCGGGGAGACCCCAACAGATTTCTAGTCTGTCGCCTTAACCGCTCGGCCACGACTACTGCATGTTGTAATTTATACCTAGTTGATCTACTCCTATAGGACAGTGCAGTATTTGACAAAAAACGTTTCGTAGTCGGCAGGATTCGAACCTGCGCGGGGAGACCCCAACAGATTTCTAGTCTGTCGCCTTAACCGCTCGGCCACGACTACTGTATGTTGTAATTTATACCTAGTTGATCTACTCCTATAGGACAGTGCAGTATTTGACAAAAAACGTTTCGTAGTCGGCAGGATTCGAACCTGCGCGGGGAGACCCCAACAGATTTCTAGTCTGTCGCCTTAACCGTTCGGCCACGACTACAGTATGTTGTAATTTGTACCTTGTTGATCTACTCATAATAAGACAGTGCAGTATCTGACAAAAACATTTCGTAGTCGGCAGGATTCGAACCTGCGCGGGGAGACCCCAACAGATTTCTAGTCTGTCGCCTTAACCGCTCGGCCACGACTACTGTACGTTGTAAATTATACCTAGTTGATCTTCTTCTATAGGACAGTGCAGTATTTGACAAAAAACGTTTCGTAGTCGGCAGGATTCGAACCTGCGCGTGGAGACCCCAACAGATTTCAACTCTTTCGCCTTAACCGCTCTGCCACGACTACTGTATGTTGTAATTTATACCTAGTTGATCTACTCCTATAGGACAGTGCAGTATTTGACAAAAAACGTTTCGTAGTCGGCAGGATTCGAACCTGTGCGGGGAAACTCCAACAGATTTCTGGTCTGTCGCCTTAACCGTTCGGCCACGACTACAGTATGTTGTAATTTGTACCTTGTTGATCTACTCATATAAGACAGTGCAGTATCTGACAACAACATTTCGTAGTCGGCAGGATTCGAACCTGCGCGGGAAGACCCCAACAGATTTCAACAGATTTCAACTCTTTCGCCTTAACCGCTCTGCCACGACTACTGTATGTTGTAATTTATACCTAGTTGATCTACTCCTATAGGACAGTGCAGTATTTGACAAAAAACGTTTCGTAGTCGGCAGGATTCGAACCTGTGCGGGGAAACTCCAACAGATTTCTAGTCTGTCGCCTTAACCGTTCGGCCACGACTACAGTATGTTGTAATTTGTACCTTGTTGATCTACTCATATAAGACAGTGCAGTATCTGACAACAACATTTCGTAGTCGGCAGGATTCGAACCTGCGCGGGGAGACCCCAACAGATTTCCAGTCTGTCGCCTTAACCGCTCGGCCACGACTACTGTATGTTGTAATTTGTACCTAGTTGATCTACTCATATAAGACAGTGCAGTATCTGACAACAACATTTCGTAGTCGGCAGGATTCGAACCTGCGCGGGAAGACCCCAACAGATTTCAACTCTGTCGCCTTAACCGCTCTGCCACGACTACTGTATGTTGTAAATTATACCTAGTTGATCTACTCATTTAAGACAGTGCAGTATCTGACA
Organism: Crossaster papposus; assembly: GCA_037893245.1. Taxonomy (NCBI): domain Eukaryota; kingdom Metazoa; phylum Echinodermata; class Asteroidea; order Velatida; family Solasteridae; genus Crossaster; species Crossaster papposus. The sequence continues at coordinate 618,264 of JBAIAA010000827.1, read as the reverse complement.
AAAACATTTCGTAGTCGGCAGGATTCGAACCTGCGCGGGGAGACCCCAACAGATTTCTAGTCTGTCGCCTTAACCGCTCGGCCACGACTACTGCATGTTGTAATTTATACCTAGTTGATCTAATCCTATAGGACAGTGCAGTATTTGACAAAAAACATTTCGTAGTCGGCAGGATTCGAACCTGTGCGGGGAGACCCCAACAGATTTCTAGTCTGTCGCCTTAACCGTTCGGCCAAGACTACAGTATGTTGTAATTTGTACCTTGTTGATCTACTCATATAAGACAGTGCAGTATCTGACCAAAACATTTCGTAGTCGGCAGGATTCAAACCTGCGCGGGAAGACCCCAACAGATTTCAACTCTGTCGCCTTAACCGCTCTGCCACGACTACTGTATGTTGTAATTTATACCTATTTGATCTACTCCTATAAGACAGTGCAGTATTTGACAAAAAATATTCGTAGTCGGCAGGATTCGAACGTGCGCGGGGAGACCCCAACAGATTTCTAGTCTGTCGCCTTAACCGCTCGGCCACGACTACTGTATGTTGTAATTTGTACCTTGTTGATCTACTCATATAAGACATTGCAGTGTCTGGCAAAAATATTTCGTAGTCGGCAGGATTCGAACCTGCGCGGGGAGACGCCAACAGATTTCTAGTCTGTCGCCTTAACCGCTCGGCCACGACTACTGTACGTTGTAATTTATACCTAGTTGATCTACTCCTATAGGACAGTGCAGTATTTGACAAAAATGTTTCGTAGTCGGCAGGATTCGAACCTGCGCGTGGAGACCCCAACATATTTCTAGTCTGTCGCCTTAACCGCTCGGCCACGACTACTGTATGTTGTAATTTGTACCTAGTTGATCTACTCATATAAGACAGTGCAGTATTTGACAAAAACAATTCGTAGTCGGCAGGATTCGAACCTGCGCGGGTAGACCCTAACAGATTTCTAGTCTGTCGCCTTAACCGCTCGGCCACGACTACTGTATGTTGTAATTTATACCTAGTTGATCTACTCCTATAGGACAGTGCAGTATTTGACAAAAAACGTTTCGTAGTCGGCAGGATTCGAACCTGCGCGGGGAAACCCCAACAGATTTCTAGTCTGTCGCCTTAACCGCTCGGCCACGACTACTGTATGTTGTAATTTGTACCTAGTTGATCTACTCATATAAGACAGTGCAGTATCTGACAACAACATTTCGTAGTCGGCAGGATTCGAACCTGCGCGGGAAGACCCCAACAGATTTCAACTCTATCGCCTTAACCGCTCTGCCACGACTACTGTATGTTGTAAATTATACCTAGTTGATCTACTCATTTAAGACAGTGCAGTATCTGACAAAAAAATGTCGTAGTCGGCAGGATTCGAACCTGCGCGGGAAGACCCCAACAGATTTCAACTCTGTCGCCTTAACCGCTCTGCCACGACTACTGTATGTTGTAAATTATACCTAGTTGATCTACTCATTTAAGACAGTGCAGTATCTGACAAAAAAATGTCGTAGTCGGCAGGATTCGAACCTGCGCGGGGAGACACCAACAGATTTCTAGTCTGTCGCCTTAACCGCTCGGCCACGACTACTGCATGTTGTAATTTATACCTAGTTGATCTACTCCTATAGGACAGTGCAGTATTTGACAAAAAACGTTTCGTAGTCGGCAGGATTCGAACCTGCGCGGGGAGACCCCAACAGATTTCTAGTCTGTCGCCTTAACCGTTCGGCCACGACTACAGTATGTTGTAATTTGTACCTTGTTGATCTACTCATATAAGACAGTGCAGTATCTGACAAAAACATTTCGTAGTCGGCAGGATTCGAACCTGCGCGGGGAGACCCCAACAGATTTCTAGTCTGTCGCCTTAACCGCTCGGCCACGACTACTGTACGTTGTAAATTATACCTAGTTGATCTTCTTCTATAGGACAGTGCAGTATTTGACAAAAAACGTTTCGTAGTCGGCAGGATTCGAACCTGCGCGTGGAGACCCCAACAGATTTCAACTCTTTCGCCTTAACCGCTCTGCCACGACTACTGTATGTTGTAATTTATACCTAGTTGATCTACTCCTATAGGACAGTGCAGTATTTGACAAAAAACGTTTCGTAGTCGGCAGGATTCGAACCTGTGCGGGGAAACTCCAACAGATTTCTAGTCTGTCGCCTTAACCGTTCGGCCACGACTACAGTATGTTGTAATTTGTACCTTGTTGATCTACTCATATAAGACAGTGCAGTATCTGACAACAACATTTCGTAGTCGGCAGGATTCGAACCTGCGCGGGAAGACCCCAACAGATTTCAACTCTGTCGCCTTAACCGCTCTGCCACGACTACTGTATGTTGTAATTTATACCTAGTTGATCTACTCCTATAAGACAGTGCAGTATTTGACAACAAATATTCGTAGTCGGCAGGATTCGAACGTGCGCGGGGAGACCCCAACAGATTTCTAGTCTGTCGCCTTAACCGCTCGGCCACGACTACTGTATGTTGTAATTTGTACCTTGTTGATCTACTCATATAAGACATTGCAGTGTCTGGCAAAAATATTTCGTAGTCGGCAGGATTCGAACCTGCGCGGGGAGACCCCAACAGATTTCTAGTCTGTCGCCTTAACCGCTCGGCCACGACTACTGTATGTTGTAATTTATACCTAGTTGATCTACTCCTATAGGACAGTGCAGTATTTGACAAAAAACGTTTCGTAGTCGGCAGGATTCGAACCTGCGCGTGGAGACCCCAACATATTTCTAGACTGTCGCCTTAACCGCTCGGCCACGACTACTGTATGTTGTAATTTATACCTAGTTGATCTACTCCTATAGGACAGTGCAGTATTTGACAAAAAACGTTTCGTAGTCGGCAGGATTCGAACCTGCGCGGGGAGACCCCAACAGATTTCCAGTCTGTCGCCTTAACCGCTCGGCCACGACTACTGTATGTTGCAATTTGTACCTAGTTGATCTACTCATATAAGACAGTGCAGTATCTGACAACAACATTTCGTAGTCGGCAGGATTCGAACCTGCGCGGGAAGACCCCAACAGATTTCAACTCTGTCGCCTTAACCGCTCTGCCACGACTACTGTATGTTGTAAATTATACCTAGTTGATCTACTCATTTAAGACAGTGCAGTATCTGACAAAAACATTTCGTAGTCGGCAGGATTCGAACCTGCGCGGGGAGACCCCAACAGATTTCTAGTCTGTCGCCTTAACCGCTCGGCCACGACTACTGCATGTTGTAATTTATACCTAGTTGATCTAATCCTATAGGACAGTGCAGTATTTGACAAAAAACATTTCGTAGTCGGCAGGATTCGAACCTGTGCGGGGAGACCCCAACAAATTTCTAGTCTGTCGCCTTAACCGTTCGGCCAAGACTACAGTATGTTGTAATTTGTACCTTGTTGATCTACTCATATAAGACAGTGCAGTATCTGACAAAAACATTTCGTAGTCGGCATGATTCAAACCTGCGCGGGAAGACCCCAACAGATTTCAACTCTGTCGCCTTAACCGCTCTGCCACGACTACTGTATGTTGTAATTTATACCTAGTTGATCTAATCCTATAAGACAGTGCAGTATTTGACACAAAATATTCGTAGTCGGCAGGATTCGAACGTGCGCGGGGAGACCCCAACAGATTTCTAGTCTGTCGCCTTAACCGCTCGGCCACGACTACTGTATGTTTGTAATTTGTACCTTGTTGATCTACTCATATAAGACATTGCAGTGTCTGGCAAAAACAATTCGTAGTCGGCAGGATTCGAACCTGCGCGGGGAGACCCCAACAGATTTCTAGTCTGTAGCCTTAACCGCTCGGCCACGACTACTTTATGTTGTAATTTATACCTAGTTGATCTACTCCTATAGGACAGTGCAGTATTTGACAAAAAACGTTTCGTAGTCGGCAGGATTCGAACCTGCGCGTGGAGACCCCAACAGATTTCTAGTCTGTCGCCTTAACCGCTCGGCCACGACTACTGTATGTTGTAATTTGTACCTAGTTGATCTACTCATATAAGACAGTGCAGTATTTGACAAAAACAATTCGTAGTCGGCAGGATTCGAACCTGCGCGGGGAGACCCCAACAGATTTCTAGTCTGTCGCCTTAACCGCTCGGCCACGACTACTGTATGTTGTAATTTATACCTAGTTGATCTACTCCTATAGGACAGTGCAGTATTTGACAAAAAACGTTTCGTAGTCGGCAGGATTCGAACCTGCGCGGGGAAACCCCAACAGATTTCTAGTCTGTCGCCTTAACCGCTCGCCCACGACTACTGTATGTTGTAATTTGTACCTAGTTGATCTACTCATATAAGACAGTGCAGTATCTGACAACAACATTTCGTAGTCGGCAGGATTCGAACCTGCGCGGGGAGACCCCAACAGATTTCCAGTCTGTCGCCTTAACCGCTCGGCCACGACTACTGTATGTTGTAATTTGTACCTAGTTGATCTACTCATATAAGACAGTGCAGTATCTGACAACAACATTTCGTATTCGGCAGGATTCGAACCTGCGCGGGAAGACCCCAACAGATTTCAACTCTGTCGCCTTAACCGCTCTGCCACGACTACTGTATGTTGTAAATTATACCTAGTTGATCTACTCATTTAAGACAGTGCAGTATCTGACAAAAACATTTCGTAGTCGGCAGGATTCGAACCTGCGCGGGGAGACCCCAACAGATTTCTAGTCTGTCGCCTTAACCGTTCGGCCACGACTACAGTATGTTGTAATTTGTACCTTGTTGATCTACTCATATAAGACAGTGCAGTATCTGACAAAAACATTTCGTAGTCGGCAGGATTCGAACCTGCGCGGGAAGACCCCAACAGATTTCAACTCTGTCGCCTTAACCGCTCTGCCACGACTACTGTATTTTGTAAATTATACCTAGTTGATCTACTCCTATAGGACAGTGCAGTATTTGACAAAAACAATTCGTAGTCGGCAGGATTCGAACCTGCGCGGGGAGACCCCAACAGATTTCTAGTCTGTCGCCTTAACCGCTTGGCCACGACTACTGTATGTTGTAATTTATACCTAGTTGATCTACTCATATAGGACAGTGCAGTATTTGACAAAAAACGTTTCGTAGTCGGCAGGATTCGAACCTGCGCGGGGAAACCCCAACAGATTTCTAGTCTGTCGCCTTAATCGCTCGCCCACGACTACTGTATGTTGTAATTTGTTCCTAGTTGATCTACTCATATAAGACAGTGCAGTATCTGACAACAACATTTCGTAGTCGGCAGGATTCGAACCTGCGCGGGGAGACCCCAACAGATTTCCAGTCTGTCGCCTTAACCGCTCGGCCACGACTACTGTATGTTGTAATTTGTACCTAGTTGATCTACTCATATAAGACAGTGCAGTATCTGACAACAACATTTCGTAGTCGGCAGGATTCGAACCTGCGCGGGAAGACCCCAACAGATTTCTAGTCTGTCGCCTTAACCGTTCGGCCACGACTACAGTATGTTGTAATTTGCACCTTGTTGATCTACTCATATAAGACAGTGCAGTATCTGACAAAAACATTTCGTAGTCGGCAGGATTCGAACCTGCGCGGGAAGACCCCAACAGATTTCAACTCTGTCGCCTTAACCGATCTGCCACGACTACTGTACGTTGTAAATTATACCTAGTTTATCTTCTTCTATAGGACAGTGCAGTATTTGACAAAAAAAACGTTTCGTAGTCGGCAGGATTCGAACCCAACAGATTTCTAGTCTGTCGCCTTAACCGCTCGGCCACGACTACTGTATGTTGTAATTTGTACCTAGTTGATCTACTCATATAAGACAGTGCATTATCTGACAAAAACATTTCGTAGTCGGCAGGATTCGAACCTGCGCGGGAAGACCCCAACATATTTCAACTCTGTCGCCTTAACCGCTCTGCCACGACTACTGTATGTTGTAAATTATACCTAGTTGATCTACTCATTTATGACAGTGCAGTATATGACAAAAACATTTCGTAGTCGGCAGGATTCGAACCTGCGCGGAAAGACCCCAACAGATTTATAGTCTGTCGCCTTAACCGCTCGGTCACGACTACTGCATGTTGTAATTTATACCTAGTTGATCTACTCCTATAGGAGAGTGCAGTATTTGACACAAAACGTTTCGTAGTCGGCAGTATTCGAACCTGCGCGGGGAGACCCCAACAGATTTCTAGTCTGTCGCCTTAACCGCTCGGCCACGACTACTGTATGTTGTAATTTATACCTAGTTGATCTACTCCTATAGGACAGTGCAGTATTTGACAAAAACGTTTCGTAGTCGGCAGGATTCGAACCTGCGCGGGGAGACCCCAACAGATTTCTAGTCTGTCGCCTTAACCGCTCGGCCACGACTACAGTATGTTGTAATTTGTACCTTGTTGATCTACTCATATAAGACAGTGCAGAATCTGACAAAAACATTTCGTAGTCGGCAGGATTCGAACCTGCGCGGGAAGACCCCAACAGATTTCGACTCTGTCGCCTTAACCGCTCGGCCACGACTACTGTATGTTGTAATTTGTACCTTGTTGATCTACTCATATAAGACATTACAGTGTCTGGCAAAAACACTTCGTAGTCGGCAGGATTCAAACCTGCGCGTGGAGACCCCAACATATTTCTAGTCTGTCGCCTTAACCGCTCGGCCACGACTACTGTATGTTGTAATTTGTACCTAGTTGATCTACTCATATAAGACAGTGCAGTATTTGACAAAAACAATTCGTAGTCGGCAGGATTCGAACCTGCGACGGGAGACCCCAACAGATTTCTTGTCTGTCGCCTTAACCGCTCGGCCACGACTACCGCATTTTTCAATATAAACTTAGTTGATCTACTCCTTCCTGACAGTGGTGTATTTGACAAAAACGTTTCGTAGTGGGCAGGATTCGAACCTGCGCGGGGAGACCCCAACAGATTTCTAGTCTGTCGCCTTAACCGCTCGGCCACGACTACTGTATGGTGTAATTGATACCTAGTTGATCTACTCCTATAGGACAGTGCAGTATTTGACAAAAAACGTTTCGTAGTCGGCAGGATTCGAACCTGCGCGGGGAGACCCCAACAGATTTCTAGTCTGTCGCCTTAACCGCTCGGCCACGACTACTGTATGTTATAATTTGTACCTAGTTGATCTACTCATATAAGACAGTGCAGTATCTGACGAAAACATTTCGTAGTCGGCAGGATTCGAACCTGCGCGGGGAGACCCCAACAAATTTCTAGTCTGTCGCCTTAACCGCTCGGCCACGACTACTGCATGTTGTAATTTATACCTAGTTGATCTACTCATATAAGACAGTGCAGTATCTGACAACAACATTTCGTAGTCGGCAGGATTCGAACCTGCGCGGGAAGACCCCAACAGATTTCAACTCTGTCGCCTTAACCGCTCTGCCACGACTACTGTATGTTGTAAATTATACCTAGTTGATCTACTCATTTAAGACAGTGCAGTATCTGACAAAAACATTTCGTAGTCGGCAGGATTCGAACCTGCGCGGGGAGACCCCAACAGATTTCTAGTCTGTCGCCTTAACCGCTCGGCCACGACTACAGTATGTTGTAATTTGTACCTTGTTGATCTACTCATATAAGACAGTGCAGTATCTGACAAAAACATTTCGTAGTCGGCAGGATTCGAACCTGCGCGGGAAGACCCCAACAGATTTCAACTCTGTCGCCTTAACCGCTCTGCCACGACTACTGTATGTTGTAAATTATACCTAGTTGATCTACTCATTTAAGACAGTGCAGTATCTGACAAAAACATTTCGTAGTCGGCAGGATTCGAACCTGCGCGGGGAGACCCCAACAGATTTCTAGTCTGTCGCCTTAACCGTTCGGCCACGACTACAGTATGTTGTAATTTGTACCTTGTTGATCTACTCATATAAGACAGTGCAGTATCTGACAAAAACATTTCGTAGTCGGCAGGATTCGAACCTGCGCGGGAAGACCCCAACAGATTTCAACTCTGTCGCCTTAACCGCTCTGCCACGACTACTGTATTTTGTAAATTATACCTAGTTGATCTACTCCTATAGGACAGTGCAGTATTTGACAAAAACAATTCGTAGTCGGCAGGATTCGAACCTGCGCGGGGAGACCCCAACAGATTTCTAGTCTGTCGCCTTAACCGCTTGGCCACGACTACTGTATGTTGTAATTTATACCTAGTTGATCTACTCATATAGGACAGTGCAGTATTTGACAAAAAACGTTTCGTAGTCGGCAGGATTCGAACCTGCGCGGGGAAACCCCAACAGATTTCTAGTCTGTCGCCTTAATCGCTCGCCCACGACTACTGTATGTTGTAATTTGTTCCTAGTTGATCTACTCATATAAGACAGTGCAGTATCTGACAACAACATTTCGTAGTCGGCAGGATTCGAACCTGCGCGGGGAGACCCCAACAGATTTCCAGTCTGTCGCCTTAACCGCTCGGCCACGACTACTGTATGTTGTAATTTGTACCTAGTTGATCTACTCATATAAGACAGTGCAGTATCTGACAACAACATTTCGTAGTCGGCAGGATTCGAACCTGCGCGGGAAGACCCCAACAGATTTCTAGTCTGTCGCCTTAACCGTTCGGCCACGACTACAGTATGTTGTAATTTGCACCTTGTTGATCTACTCATATAAGACAGTGCAGTATCTGACAAAAACATTTCGTAGTCGGCAGGATTCGAACCTGCGCGGGAAGACCCCAACAGATTTCAACTCTGTCGCCTTAACCGATCTGCCACGACTACTGTACGTTGTAAATTATACCTAGTTTATCTTCTTCTATAGGACAGTGCAGTATTTGACAAAAAAAACGTTTCGTAGTCGGCAGGATTCGAACCCAACAGATTTCTAGTCTGTCGCCTTAACCGCTCGGCCACGACTACTGTATGTTGTAATTTGTACCTAGTTGATCTACTCATATAAGACAGTGCATTATCTGACAAAAACATTTCGTAGTCGGCAGGATTCGAACCTGCGCGGGAAGACCCCAACATATTTCAACTCTGTCGCCTTAACCGCTCTGCCACGACTACTGTATGTTGTAAATTATACCTAGTTGATCTACTCATTTATGACAGTGCAGTATATGACAAAAACATTTCGTAGTCGGCAGGATTCGAACCTGCGCGGAAAGACCCCAACAGATTTATAGTCTGTCGCCTTAACCGCTCGGTCACGACTACTGCATGTTGTAATTTATACCTAGTTGATCTACTCCTATAGGAGAGTGCAGTATTTGACACAAAACGTTTCGTAGTCGGCAGTATTCGAACCTGCGCGGGGAGACCCCAACAGATTTCTAGTCTGTCGCCTTAACCGCTCGGCCACGACTACTGTATGTTATAATTTGTACCTAGTTGATCTACTCATATAAGACAGTGCAGTATCTGACGAAAACATTTCGTAGTCGGCAGGATTCGAACCTGCGCGGGGAGACCCCAACAAATTTCTAGTCTGTCGCCTTAACCGCTCGGCCACGACTACTGCATGTTGTAATTTATACCTAGTTGATCTACTCATATAAGACAGTGCAGTATCTGACAACAACATTTCGTAGTCGGCAGGATTCGAACCTGCGCGGGAAGACCCCAACAGATTTCAACTCTGTCGCCTTAACCGCTCTGCCACGACTACTGTATGTTGTAAATTATACCTAGTTGATCTACTCATTTAAGACAGTGCAGTATCTGACAAAAACATTTCGTAGTCGGCAGGATTCGAACCTGCGCGGGGAGACCCCAACAGATTTCTAGTCTGTCGCCTTAACCGCTCGGCCACGACTACAGTATGTTGTAATTTGTACCTTGTTGATCTACTCATATAAGACAGTGCAGTATCTGACAAAAACATTTCGTAGTCGGCAGGATTCGAACCTGCGCGGGAAGACCCCAACAGATTTCAACTCTGTCGCCTTAACCGCTCTGCCACGACTACTGTATGTTGTAAATTATACCTAGTTGATCTACTCATTTAAGACAGTGCAGTATCTGACAAAAACATTTCGTAGTCGGCAGGATTCGAACCTGCGCGGGGAGACCCCAACAGATTTCTAGTCTGTCGCCTTAACCGTTCGGCCACGACTACAGTATGTTGTAATTTGTACCTTGTTGATCTACTCATATAAGACAGTGCAGTATCTGACAAAAACATTTCGTAGTCGGCAGGATTCGAACCTGCGCGGGAAGACCCCAACAGATTTCAACTCTGTCGCCTTAACCGCTCTGCCACGACTACTGTATTTTGTAAATTATACCTAGTTGATCTACTCCTATAGGACAGTGCAGTATTTGACAAAAACAATTCGTAGTCGGCAGGATTCGAACCTGCGCGGGGAGACCCCAACAGATTTCTAGTCTGTCGCCTTAACCGCTTGGCCACGACTACTGTATGTTGTAATTTATACCTAGTTGATCTACTCATATAGGACAGTGCAGTATTTGACAAAAAACGTTTCGTAGTCGGCAGGATTCGAACCTGCGCGGGGAAACCCCAACAGATTTCTAGTCTGTCGCCTTAATCGCTCGCCCACGACTACTGTATGTTGTAATTTGTTCCTAGTTGATCTACTCATATAAGACAGTGCAGTATCTGACAACAACATTTCGTAGTCGGCAGGATTCGAACCTGCGCGGGGAGACCCCAACAGATTTCCAGTCTGTCGCCTTAACCGCTCGGCCACGACTACTGTATGTTGTAATTTGTACCTAGTTGATCTACTCATATAAGACAGTGCAGTATCTGACAACAACATTTCGTAGTCGGCAGGATTCGAACCTGCGCGGGAAGACCCCAACAGATTTCTAGTCTGTCGCCTTAACCGTTCGGCCACGACTACAGTATGTTGTAATTTGCACCTTGTTGATCTACTCATATAAGACAGTGCAGTATCTGACAAAAACATTTCGTAGTCGGCAGGATTCGAACCTGCGCGGGAAGACCCCAACAGATTTCAACTCTGTCGCCTTAACCGATCTGCCACGACTACTGTACGTTGTAAATTATACCTAGTTTATCTTCTTCTATAGGACAGTGCAGTATTTGACAAAAAAAACGTTTCGTAGTCGGCAGGATTCGAACCCAACAGATTTCTAGTCTGTCGCCTTAACCGCTCGGCCACGACTACTGTATGTTGTAATTTGTACCTAGTTGATCTACTCATATAAGACAGTGCATTATCTGACAAAAACATTTCGTAGTCGGCAGGATTCGAACCTGCGCGGGAAGACCCCAACATATTTCAACTCTGTCGCCTTAACCGCTCTGCCACGACTACTGTATGTTGTAAATTATACCTAGTTGATCTACTCATTTATGACAGTGCAGTATATGACAAAAACATTTCGTAGTCGGCAGGATTCGAACCTGCGCGGAAAGACCCCAACAGATTTATAGTCTGTCGCCTTAACCGCTCGGTCACGACTACTGCATGTTGTAATTTATACCTAGTTGATCTACTCCTATAGGAGAGTGCAGTATTTGACACAAAACGTTTCGTAGTCGGCAGTATTCGAACCTGCGCGGGGAGACCCCAACAGATTTCTAGTCTGTCGCCTTAACCGCTCGGCCACGACTACTGTATGTTGTAATTTATACCTAGTTGATCTACTCCTATAGGACAGTGCAGTATTTGACAAAAACGTTTCGTAGTCGGCAGGATTCGAACCTGCGCGGGGAGACCCCAACAGATTTCTAGTCTGTCGCCTTAACCGCTCGGCCACGACTACAGTATGTTGTAATTTGTACCTTGTTGATCTACTCATATAAGACAGTGCAGAATCTGACAAAAACATTTCGTAGTCGGCAGGATTCGAACCTGCGCGGGAAGACCCCAACAGATTTCGACTCTGTCGCCTTAACCGCTCGGCCACGACTACTGTATGTTGTAATTTGTACCTTGTTGATCTACTCATATAAGACATTACAGTGTCTGGCAAAAACACTTCGTAGTCGGCAGGATTCAAACCTGCGCGTGGAGACCCCAACATATTTCTAGTCTGTCGCCTTAACCGCTCGGCCACGACTACTGTATGTTGTAATTTGTACCTAGTTGATCTACTCATATAAGACAGTGCAGTATTTGACAAAAACAATTCGTAGTCGGCAGGATTCGAACCTGCGACGGGAGACCCCAAAAGATTTCTTGTCTGTCGCCTTAACCGCTCGGCCACGACTACCGCATTTTTCAATATAAACTTAGTTGATCTACTCCTTCCTGACAGTGGTGTATTTGACAAAAACGTTTCGTAGTGGGCAGGATTCGAACCTGCGCGGGGAGACCCCAACAGATTTCTAGTCTGTCGCCTTAACCGCTCGGCCACGACTACTGTATGGTGTAATTGATACCTAGTTGATCTACTCCTATAGGACAGTGCAGTATTTGACAAAAAACGTTTCGTAGTCGGCAGGATTCGAACCTGCGCGGGGAGACCCCAACAGATTTCTAGTCTGTCGCCTTAACCGCTCGGCCACGACTACTGTATGTTATAATTTGTACCTAGTTGATCTACTCATATAAGACAGTGCAGTATCTGACGAAAACATTTCGTAGTCGGCAGGATTCGAACCTGCGCGGGGAGACCCCAACAGATTTCTAGTCTGTCGCCTTAACCGCTCGGCCACGACTACTGCATGTTGTAATTTATACCTAGTTGATCTACTCATATAAGACAGTGCAGTATCTGACAACAACATTTCGTAGTCGGCAGGATTCGAACCTGCGCGGGAAGACCCCAACAGATTTCAACTCTGTCGCCTTAACCGCTCTGCCACGACTACTGTATGTTGTAAATTATACCTAGTTGATCTACTCATTTAAGACAGTGCAGTATCTGACAAAAACATTTCGTAGTCGGCAGGATTCGAACCTGCGCGGGGAGACCCCAACAGATTTCTAGTCTGTCGCCTTAACCGCTCGGCCACGACTACTGCATGTTGTAATTTATACCTAGTTGATCTACTCCTATAGGACAGTGCAGTATTTGACAAAAAACGTTTCGTAGTCGGCAGGATTCGAACCTGCGCGGGAAGACCCCAAGAGATTTCAACTCTGTCGCCTTAACCGCTCTGCCACGACTACTGTATGTTGTAAATTATACCTAGTTGATCTACTCATTTAAGACAGTGCAGTATCTGACAAAAACATTTCGTAGTCGGCAGGATTCGAACCTGCGCGGGGAGACCCCAACAGATTTCTAGTCTGTCGCCTTAACCGCTCGGCCACGACTACTTTATGTTGTAATTTATACCTAGTTGATCTACTCCTATAGGACAGTGCAGTATTTGACAAACAACGTTTCGTAGTCGGCAGGATTCGAACCTGCGCGTGGAGACCCCAACAGATTTCTAGTATGTCGCCTTAACCGCTCGGCCACGACTACTGTATGTTGTAATTTGTACCTAGTTGATCTACTCATATAAGACAGTGCAGTATTTGACAAAAACAATTCGTAGTCGGCAGGATTCGAACCTGCGCGGGGAGACCCCAACAGATTTCTAGTCTGTCGCCTTAACCGCTCGGCCACGACTACTGTATGTTGTAATTTATACCTAGTTGATCTACTCCTATAGGACAGTGCAGTATTTGACAAAAAACGTTTCGTAGTCGGCAGGATTCGAACCTGCGCGGGGAAACCCCAACAGATTTCTAGTCTGTCGCCTTAACCGCTCGGCCACGACTACTGCATGTTGTAATTTATACCTAGTTGATCTACTCATATAAGACAGTGCAGTATCTGACAACAACATTTCGTAGTCGGCAGGATTCGAACCTGCGCGGGAAGACCCCAACAGATTTCAACTCTGTCGCCTTAACCGCTCTGCCACGACTACTGTATGTTGTAAATTATACCTAGTTGATCTACTCATTTAAGACAGTGCAGTATCTGACAAAAACATTTCGTAGTCGGCAGGATTCGAACCTGCGCGGGGAGACCCCAACAGATTTCTAGTCTGTCGCCTTAACCGCTCGGCCACGACTACTGCATGTTGTAATTTATACCTAGTTGATCTACTCCTATAGGACAGTGCAGTATTTGACAAAAAACGTTTCGTAGTCGGCAGGATTCGAACCTGCGCGGGAAGACCCCAAGAGATTTCAACTCTGTCGCCTTAACCGCTCTGCCACGACTACTGTATGTTGTAAATTATACCTAGTTGATCTACTCATTTAAGACAGTGCAGTATCTGACAAAAACATTTCGTAGTCGGCAGGATTCGAACCTGCGCGGGGAGACCCCAACAGATTTCTAGTCTGTCGCCTTAACCGCTCGGCCACGACTACTTTATGTTGTAATTTATACCTAGTTGATCTACTCCTATAGGACAGTGCAGTATTTGACAAACAACGTTTCGTAGTCGGCAGGATTCGAACCTGCGCGTGGAGACCCCAACAGATTTCTAGTCTGTCGCCTTAACCGCTCGGCCACGACTACTGTATGTTGTAATTTGTACCTAGTTGATCTACTCATATAAGACAGTGCAGTATTTGACAAAAACAATTCGTAGTCGGCAGGATTCGAACCTGCGCGGGGAGACCCCAACAGATTTCTAGTCTGTCGCCTTAACCGCTCGGCCACGACTACTGTATGTTGTAATTTATACCTAGTTGATCTACTCCTATAGGACAGTGCAGTATTTGACAAAAAACGTTTCGTAGTCGGCAGGATTCGAACCTGCGCGGGGAAACCCCAACAGATTTCTAGTCTGTCGCCTTAACCGCTCGCCCACGACTACTGTATGTTGTAATTTGTACCTAGTTGATCTACTCATATAAGACAGTGCAGTATCTGACAACAACATTTCGTAGTCGGCAGGATTCGAACCTGCGCGGGAAGACCCCAACAGATTTCAACTCTGTCGCCTTAACCGCTCTGCCACGACTACTGTATGTTGTAAATTATACCTAGTTGATCTACTCATTTAAGACAGTGCAGTATCTGACAAAAAAAATTCGTAGTCGGCAGGATTCGAACCTGCGCGGGGAGACCCCAACATATTTCTAGTCTGTCGCCTTAAACGCTCGGCCACGACTACTGCATGTTGTAATTTATACCTAGTTGATCTACTCCTATAGGACAGTGCAGTATTTGACAAAAAACGTTTCGTAGTCGGCAGGATTCGAACCTGCGCGGGGAGACCCCAACAGATTTATATTCTGTCGCCTTAACCGTTCGGCCACGACTACAGTATGTTGTAATTTGTACCTTGTTGATCTACTCATATAAGACAGTGCAGTATCTGACAAAAACATTTCGTAGTCGGCAGGATTCGAACCTGCGCGGGAAGACCCCAACAGATTTCTAGTCTGTCGCCTTAACCTCTCGGCCACGACTACTGTATGTTGTAATTTATACCTAGTTGATCTACTCCTATAGGACAGTGCAGTATTTGACAAAAAACGTTTCGTAGTCGGCAGGATTCGAACCTGCGCGGGGAGACCCCAACAGATTGCTAGTCTGTCACCTTAACCGCTCGGCCACGACTACGGTATGTTGTAATTTGTACCTAGTTGATCTACTCATATAAGACAGTGCAGTATCTGACAACAACATTTCGTAGTCGGCAGGATTCGAACCTGCGCGGGAAGACCCCAACAGATTTCAACTCTGTCGCCTTAACCGCTCTGCCACGACTACTGTATGTTGTAAATTATACCTAGTTGATCTACTCATTTAAGACAGTGCAGTATCTGACAAAAACATTTCGTAGTCGGCAGGATTCGAACCTGCGCGGGGAGACCCCAACAGATTTCTAGTCTGTCGCCTTAACCGCTCGGCCACGACTACTGCATGTTGTAATTTATACCTAGTTGATCTACTCCTATAGGACAGTGCAGTATTTGACAAAAAACGTTTCGTAGTCGGCAGGATTCGAACCTGCGCGGGGAAACACCAACAGATTTCTAGTCTGTCGCCTTAACCGCTCGCCCACGACTACTGTATGTTGTAATTTGTACCTAGTTGATCTACTCATATAAGACAGTGCAGTATCTGACAACAACATTTCGTAGTCGGCAGGATTCGAACCTGCGCGGGAAGACCCCAACAGATTTCAACTCTGTCGCCTTAACCGATCTGCCACGACTACTGTACGTTGTAAATTATACCTAGTTGATCTTCTTCTATAGGACAGTGCAGTATTTGACAAAAAAACGTTTCGTAGTCGGCAGGATTCGAACCTGCGCGGGGAGACCCAACAGATTTCTAGTCTGTCGCCTTAACCGCTCGGCCACGACTACTGTATGTTGTAATTTGTACCTAGTTGATCTACTCATATAAGACAGTGCAGTATATGACAAAAACATTTCGTAGTCGGCAGGATTCGAACCTGCGCGGGAAGACCACAACAGATTTATAGTCTGTCGCCTTAACCGCTCGGTCACGACTACTGCATGTTGTAATTTATACCTAGTTGATCTACTCCTATAGGACAGTGCAGTATTTGACACAAAACGTTTCGTAGTCGGCAGTATTCGAACCTGCGCGGGGAGACCCCAACAGATTTCTAGTCTGTCGCCTTAACCGCTCGGCCACGACTACTGTATGTTGCAATTTGTACCTAGTTGATCTACTCGTATAAGACAGTGAAGTATTTGACAAAATCATTTCGTAGTCGGCAGGATTCGAACCTTCGCGGGGAGACCCCAACACATTTCTAGTTTGTCGTCTTAACTGCTCGGCCACGACTACTGTATGTTGTAATTTATACCTAGTTAATATATCTCCTCCTATAAGACAGTGCAGTATCTGACAAAACATTTCGAAGTCGGCAGGATTCGAACCTGCGCGGGGAGACCCCAACAGATTTCTAGTCTGTCCCCTTAACCGCTCGGCCACGACTACCGTATTTTTACAATTTAAAACTAGTTGACCTATACTCGTGTAATACAGTGAAGTATTTGACAAAACATTTCGTAGTCGGTAGAATTCGAATCTGCGCGGGAGGACCCCAACAGATTTCAAGTCTGTCGCCTTAACCACTCAGACACGACTGCCGTATTTTACAATTTAAACCTAGTTGATCTACTTGTATAAGACAGTGAAGTATTTGACAAAATAATTTCGTAGTCGGCAGGATTCGAACCTGCGCGGGGATACCCCAACAGATTTCAAGTCTGTCGCCTTAACCACTCGGCCACGACTACTGTATGTTGTAATTTATACCTAGTTGATATATCTACTCCTATAAGACAGTGCAGTATCTGACAAAACATGTCGTAGTCGGCAGAATTCGAACCTTCCAGGAAAGACCCCAACAGATTTCTAGTCTGTCGCCTTAACCGCTGGGCCACGACTGCCGTATTTTACAATTTAAACCTAGTTGATCTACTCGTATAATACAGTGAAGAATTTGACAATACATTTCGTAGTCGGCAGGATTCGAACCTGCGCGGGGAGACCCCAACATATTTCTAGTCTGTCCCCTTAACCGCTCGGCCACGACTACCGTATTTTTACAATTTAAAACTAGTTGACCTATACTCGTGTAATACAGTGAAGTATTTGACAAAATCATTTCGTAGTTGGCAGAATTCGAACCTGCGCGGAAAGACCCCAACAGATTTCTAGTCTGTCGCCTTAACCGCTCGGACACGACTGTCGTATTTTACAATTTAAACCTAGTTGATCTACTCGTATAAGACAGTGCAGTATTTGACAAAAACATTTCGTAGTCGGCAGGATTCGAACCGGCGCGGGGAGACCCCAACAGATTTCTAGTCTGTCGCCTTAACCGCTCGGCCACGACTACTGCATGTTGTAATTTATACCTAGTTGATCTACTCCTATAAGACAGTGCAGTATTTGACAAAAAAGTTTCGTAGTCGGCAAGATTCGAACCTGCGCGTGGAGACCACTGACCTCTATACATGGACAGATCATCATTGTTCTATTTTGAAGTCGGAATGCGGAGAAGTGCAACATGGCGGACCCACGACGTCACTCTGTGAGCCAATGAAATGTCTAGGTGTTGGTACGATACGTATTACGTAATGTTTATAAATACAAAACGTACAGAGTAAATCCACTAACCTCTACACCTGGACATTTCATTGGCTCACAGCAGTGACGTCTCGGGTCCGCCATGTTGCACTTCCAGTTCGCGCCGACTTCAAGTGTTAGCACAGCAGAATATGGACAATGATCCGTCCAGGTGTAGAGGTCAGTGGTGGATACCCCAACAGATTTCTAGTCTGTCGCCTTAACCGCTCGGCCACGACTACCGCATTTTACAATGTAAACTTAGTTGATCTACTCCTTCCAGACAGTGGTGTATTTGACAAAAAACGTTTCGTAGTCGGCAGGATTCGAACCTGCGCGACGCAACCCCAACAGATTTCTAGTATGTCGCCTTAACCGCTCGGCCACGACTACTGTAAGTTTTAAATTATACCTATATGTTGTAATTTATACCTAGTTGATCTATCTATTCGTATAAGAAAGTGCAGTATCTGACAAAACATTTCGTAGTCGGCAGGATTCGAACCTGCGCGGGGAGACCCCAACAGATTTCAAGTCTGTCGCCTTAATCACTCGGCCACGACTACTGAATGTTGTAATTTGTACCTAGTTGATCTATCTATTTCTATAAGACAGTGCAATATCTGACAAAACATTTCGTAGCCGGCAGGATTCGAACCTGCGCGGGGAGACCCCAACAGATTTCAAGTCTGTCGCCTTAACCACTCGGCCACGACTACTGTATGTTGTAATTTATACCTAGTTTATATATCTACTCCTATAAGACAGTGCAGTATCTGACAAAACCTTTCGTAGTCGGCAGGATTCGAACCTGCGCAGGGAGACCCCAACAGATTTCAAGTCTGTCGCCTTAACCCCTCGGCCACGACTGCAGCATTTTACAATTTAAACCTATTTGATCTACTTGTATAAGACAGTGAAGTATTTGACAAAATCATTTCGTAGTCGGCAGAATTTGAATCTGCGCGGGAGGACCCCGACAGATTTCAAGTCTGTCGCCTTAACCACTCGGACACGACTGCCGTATTTTACAATTTAAACCTAGTTGATCTACTCGTATAAGACAGTGAAGTATTTGACAAAATCATTTCGTAGTTGGCAGAATTCGAACCTGCGCGGAAAGACCCCAACAGATTTCTAGTCTGTCGCCTTAACCGCTCGGACACGACTGCCGTATTTTACAATTTAAACCTAGTTGATCTACTCGTATAAGACAGTGCAGTATTTGACAAAAACATTTCGTAGTCGGCAGGATTCGAACCGGCGCGGGGAGACCCCAACAGATTTCTAGTCTGTCGCCTTAACCGCTCGGCCACGACTACTGCATGTTGTAATTTATACCTAGTTGATCTACTCCTATAAGACAGTGCAGTATTTGACAAAAAAGTTTCGTAGTCGGCAAGATTCGAACCTGCGCGTGGAGACCACTGACCTCTATACATGGACAGATCATCATTGTTCTATTTTGAAGTCGGCATGCGGAGAAGTGCAACATGGCGGACCCACGACGTCACTCTGTGAGCCAATGAAATGTCTAGGTGTTGGTACGATACGTATAACGTAATGTTTATAAATACAAAACGTACAGAGTAAATCCACTAACCTCTACACCTGGACATTTCATTGGCTCACAGCAGTGACGTCTCGGGTCCGCCATGTTGCACTTCCAGTTCGCGCCGACTTCAAGTGTTAGCACAGCAGAATATGGACAATGATCCGTCCAGGTGTAGAGGTCAGTGGTGGATACCCCAACAGATTTCTAGTCTGTCGCCTTAACCGCTCGGCCACGACTACCGCATTTTACAATATAAACTTAGTTGATCTACTCCTTCCAGACAGTGGTGTATTTGACAAAAAACGTTTCGTAGTCGGCAGGATTCGAACCTGCGCGACGCAACCCCAACAGATTTCTAGTATGTCGCCTTAACCGCTCGGCCACGACTACTGTAAGTTTTAAATTATACCTATATGTTGTAATTTATACCTAGTTGATCTATCTATTCTTATAAGAAAGTGCAGTATCTGACAAAACATTTCGTAGTCGGCAGGATTCGAACCTGCGCGGGGAGACCCCAACAGATTTCAAGTCTGTCGCCTTAATCACTCGGCCACGACTACTGAATGTTGTAATTTGTACCTAGTTGATCTATCTATTTCTATAAGACAGTGCAATATCTGACAAAACATTTCGTAGCCGGCAGGATTCGAACCTGCGCGGGGAGACCCCAACAGATTTCAAGTCTGTCGCCTTAACCACTCGGCCACGACTACTGTATGTTGTAATTTATACCTAGTTTATATATCTACTCCTATAAGACAGTGCAGTATCTGACAAAACCTTTCGTAGTCGGCAGGATTCGAACCTGCGCAGGGAGACCCCAACAGATTTCAAGTCTGTCGCCTTAACCCCTCGGCCACGACTGCAGCATTTTACAATTTAAACCTATTTGATCTACTTGTATAAGACAGTGAAGTATTTGACAAAATCATTTCGTAGTCGGCAGAATTTGAATCTGCGCGGGAGGACCCCGACAAGTCTGTCGCCTTAACCACTCGGACACGACTGCCGTATTTTACAATTTAAACCTAGTTGATCTACTCGTATAAGACAGTGAAGTATTTGACAAAATCATTTCGTAGTTGGCAGAATTCGAACCTGGGCGGAAAGACCCCAACAGATTTCTAGTCTGTCGCCTTAACCGCTCGGACACGACTGCCGTATTTTACAATTTAAACCTAGTTGATCTACTCGTATAAGACAGTGCAGTATTTGACAAAAACATTTCGTAGTCGGCAGGATTCGAACCGGCGCGGGGAGACCCCAACAGATTTCTAGTCTGTCGCCTTAACCGCTCGGCCACGACTACTGCATGTTGTAATTTATACCTAGTTGATCTACTCCTATAAGACAGTGCAGTATTTGACAAAAAAGTTTCGTAGTCGGCAAGATTCGAACCTGCGCGTGGAGACCACTGACCTCTATACATGGACAGATCATCATTGTTCTATTTTGAAGTCGGCATGCGGAGAAGTGCAACATGGCGGACCCACGACGTCACTCTGTGAGCCAATGAAATGTCTAGGTGTTGGTACGATACGTGTTACGTAATGTTTATAAATACAAAACGTACAGAGTAAATCCACTAACCTCTACACCTGGACATTTCATTGGCTCACAGCAGTGACGTCTCGGGTCCGCCATGTTGCACTTCCAGTTCGCGCCGACTTCAAGTGTTAGCACAGCAGAATATGGACAATGATCCGTCCAGGTGTAGAGGTCAGTGGTGGATACCCCAACAGATTTCTAGTCTGTCGCCTTAACCGCTCGGCCACGACTACCGCATTTTACAATATAAACTTAGTTGATCTACTCCTTCCAGACAGTGGTGTATTTGACAAAAAACGTTTCGTAGTCGGCAGGATTCGAACCTGCGCGACGCAACCCCAACAGATTTCTAGTATGTCGCCTTAACCGCTCGGCCACGACTACTGTAAGTTTTAAATTATACCTATATGTTGTAATTTATACCTAGTTGATCTATCTATTCTTATAAGAAAGTGCAGTATCTGACAAAACATTTCGTAGTCGGCAGGATTCGAACCTGCGCGGGGAGACCCCAACAGATTTCAAGTCTGTCGCCTTAACCACTCGGCCACGACTACTGTATGTTGTAATTTATACCTAGTTTATATATCTACTCCTATAAGACAGTGCAGTATCTGACAAAACCTTTCGTAGTCGGCAGGATTCGAACCTGGGCGGGAGGACCCCAACATAATTCAAGTCTGTCGCCTTAACCACTCGGCCACGACTGCCGTATTTTACAATTTAAACCTATTTGATCTACTCGTATAAGACAGTGCAGTATTTGACAAAATACATTTCGTAGTCGGCAGGATTCGAACCTGCGCGGGGAGACCCCAACAGATTTCTAGTATGTCGCCTTAACCGCTCGGCCACGACTACTGTATGTTTTAAATTATACCTATATGTTGTAATTTATACCTAGTTGATCTATCTACTCCTATAATACAGTGCAGTATCTGACAAAACATTTCGTAGTGGGCAGGATTTGAACCTGCGCGGGGAGACCCCCAACAGATTTCTAGTCTGTCGCCTTAACCGCTCGGCCACGACTACTGTATGTTGCAATTTGTACCTAGTTGATCTACTCCTATAGGACAGTGCAGTATTTGACAAAAAACGTTTCGTAGTCGGCAGGATTCGAACCTGCGCGGCGCGACCCCAACAGATTTCTAGTATGTCGCCTTAACCGCTCGGCCACGACTACTGTATGTTTTAAATTATACCTATATGTTGTAATTTATACCTAGTTGATCTATCTATTCTTATAAGACAGTGCAGTATCTGACAAAACATTTCGTAGTCGGCAGGATTCGAACCTGCGCGGGGAGACGCCAACAGATTTCAAGTCTGTCGCCTTAATCACTCGGCCACGACTACTGAATGTTGTAATTTGTACCTAGTTGATCTATCTATTCTTATAAGACAGTGCAGTATCTGACAAAACATTTCGAAGTCGGCAGGATTCGAACCTGCGCGGGGAGACCCCAACAGATTTCAAGTCTGTCGCCTTAACCACTCGGCCACGACTACTGTATGTTGTAATTTATACCTAGTTGATCTATCTATTCCTATAAGACAGTGTCAGTATCTGACAAAACATTTTGTAGTCGGCAGGATTCGAACCTGCGCGGGGAGACCCCAACAGATTTCAAGTCTGTCGCCTTAACCACTCGGCCACGACTACTGTATGTTGTAATTTATACCTAGTTGATCTATCTATTCCTATAAGACAGTGCAGTATCTGACAAAACATTTCGTAGTCGGCAGGATTCGAACCTGCGCGGGGAGACCCCAACATATTTCAAATCTGTCGCCTTAACCACTCGGCCACGACTACTGTATGTTGTAATTTATACCTAGTTTATATATCTACTCCTATAAGACAGTGCAGTATCTGACAAAACATTTCGTAGTCGGCAGGATTCGAACCTGCGCGGGGAGACCCCAACAGATTTCAAGTCTGTCGCCTTAACCACTCGGCCACGACTGCCGCATTTTACAATTTAAACCTATTTGATCTACTCGTATAAGACAGTGAAGTATTTGACAAAATCATTTCGAAGTCGGCAGGATTCGAACCTGCGGGGGGAGACCCAAATAGATTTCAAGTCTGTCGCCTTAACCAATCGGACACGACTGCCTTATTTTTACAATTTAAACCTAGTTGACCTATACTCGTATAAGACAGTGAAGTATTTGACAAAACATTTCGTAGTCGGCAGGAATCGAACCTGCGCGGGGAGACCCCAATAGATTTCAAGTCTGTCTCCTTAACCAATCGGACACGACTGCCTTATTTTTACAATTTAAACCTAGTTGACCTATACTCGTATAAGACAGTGAAGTATTTGACAAAATCGTTTCGTAGTCGGCAGAATTCGAACCTGCGCAGAAAGACCCCAACAGATTTCTAGTCTGTCGCCTTAACCGCTTGGCCACGACTGCCGTATTTTACAATTTAAACCTATTTGATCTACTCGTATAATATAAGACAGTGAAGTATTTGACAAAATCATTTCGTAGTCGGCAGGATTCGAACCTGCACGGGGAGACCCCAACAGATTTCAAGTCTGTCGCCTTAACCACTCGGCCACGACTACTGTATGTTGTAATTTATACCTAGTTGATCTATCTATTCCTATAAGACAGTGCAGTATCTGACAAAACATTTCGTAGTCGGCAGGATTCGAACCTGCGCGGGGAGACCCCAACAGATTTCAAGTCTGTCGCCTTAACCACTCGGCCACGACTGCCGCATTTTACAATTTAAACCTTTTTGATCTACTCGTATAAGACAGTGAAGTATTTGACAAAATCATTTCGTAGTCGTCAGGATTCGAACCTGGGCGGGAGGACCCCAACATAATTCAAGTCTGTCGCCTTAACCACTTGGCCACGACTGCCGTATTTTACAATTTAAACCTATTTGATCTACTCGTATAAGACAGTGAAGTATTTGACAAAATCATTTCGTAGTCGGCAGGATTCGAACCTGCGCGGGGAGACCCCAACAGATTTCAAGTCTGTCGCCTTAACCACTCGGCCACGACTGCAGCATTTTACAATTTAAACCTATTTGATCTACTCGTATAAGACAGTGAAGTATTTGACAAAAACATTTCGTAGTCGGCAGGAATCGAACCTGCGCGTCTAGAGCCCAAAAGTTTTCTAGTCAGTCGCCTTAAACGCTCGGCCACGACTATAGTATTTTACAATGTAAACAGATTGATCTAATCCTATAAGACAGTGCAGTATTTGACAAAATACATTTCGTAGTCGGCAGGATTCGAACCTGCGCGGGAAGACCCCAACAGATTTCTAGTATGTCGCCTTAACCGCTCGGCCACGACTACTGTATGTTTTAAATTATACCTATATGTTGTAATTTATACCTAGTTGATCTATCTACTCCTATAATACAGTGCAGTATCTGACAAAACATTTCGTAGTGGGCAGGATTTGAACCTGCGCGGGGAGACCCCCAACAGATTTCTAGTCTGTCGCCTTAACCGCTCGGCCACGACTACTGTATGTTGCAATTTGTACCTAGTTGATCTACTCCTATAGGACAGTGCAGTATTTGACAAAAAACGTTTCGTAGTCGGCAGGATTCGAACCTGCGCGGGGAGACCCCAACAGATTTCTAGTATGTCGCCTTAACCGCTCAGCCACGACTACTGTATGTTTTAAATTATACCTATATGTTGTAATTTATACCTAGTTGATCTATCTATTCTTATAAGACAGTGCAGTATCTGACAAAACATTTCGTAGTCGGCAGGATTCGAACCTGCGCGGGGAGACGCCAACAGATTTCAAGTCTGTCGCCTTAATCACTCGGCCACGACTACTGAATGTTGTAATTTGTACCTAGTTGATCTATCTATTCTTATAAGACAGTGCAGTATCTGACAAAACATTTCGAAGTCGGCAGGATTCGAACCTGCGCGGGGAGACCCCAACAGATTTCAAGTCTGTCGCCTTAACCACTCGGCCACGACTACTGTATGTTGTAATTTATACCTAGTTGATCTATCTATTCCTATAAGACAGTGTCAGTATCTGACAAAACATTTTGTAGTCGGCAGGATTCGAACCTGCGCGGGGAGACCCCAACAGATTTCAAGTCTGTCGCCTTAACCACTCGGCCACGACTACTGTATGTTGTAATTTATACCTAGTTGATCTATCTATTCCTATAAGACAGTGCAGTATCTGACAAAACATTTCGTAGTCGGCAGGATTCGAACCTGCGCGGGGAGACCCCAACATATTTTAAATCTGTCGCCTTAACCACTCGGCCACGACTACTGTATGTTGTAATTTATACCTAGTTTATATATCTACTCCTATAAGACAGTGCAGTATCTGACAAAACATTTCGTAGTCGGCAGGATTCGAACCTGCGCGGGGAGACCCCAACAGATTTCAAGTCTGTCGCCTTAACCACTCGGCCACGACTGCCGCATTTTACAATTTAAACCTATTTGATCTACTCGTATAAGACAGTGAAGTATTTGACAAAATCATTTCGAAGTCGGCAGGATTCGAACCTGCGCGGGGAGACCCAAATAGATTTCAAGTCTGTCGCCTTAACCAATCGGACACGACTGCCTTATTTTTACAATTTAAACCTAGTTGACCTATACTCGTATAAGACAGTGAAGTATTTGACAAAACATTTCGTAGTCGGCAGGAATCGAACCTGCGCGGGGAGACCCCAATAGATTTCAAGTCTGTCTCCTTAACCAATCGGACACGACCGCCTTATTTTTACAATTTAAACCTAGTTGACCTATACTCGTATAAGACAGTGAAGTATTTGACAAAATCGTTTCGTAGTCGGCAGAATTCGAACCTGCGCAGAAAGACCCCAACAGATTTCTAGTCTGTCGCCTTAACCGCTTGGCCACGACTGCCGTATTTTACAATGTAAACCTATTTGATCTACTCGTATAATATAAGACAGTGAAGTATTTGACAAAATCATTTCGTAGTCGGCAGGATTCGAACCTGCACGGGGAGACCCCAACAGATTTCAAGTCTGTCGCCTTAACCACTCGGCCACGACTACTGTATGTTGTAATTTATACCTAGTTGATCTATCTATTCCTATAAGACAGTGCAGTATCTGACAAAACATTTCGTAGTCGGCAGGATTCCAACCTGCGCGGGGAGACCCCAACAGATTTCAAGTCTGTCGCCTTAACCACTCGGCCACGACTACTGTATGTTGTAATTTATACCTAGTTAATCTATCTATTCCTATAAGACAGTGCAGTATCTGACAAAACATTTCGAAGTCGGTAGGATTCGAACCTGCGCGGGGAGACCCCAACAGATTTCAAGTCTGTCGCCTTAACCACTCGGCCACGACTACTGTATGTTGTAATTTATACCTAGTTTATATATCTACTCCTATAAGACAGTGCAGTATCTGACAAAACATTTCGTAGTCGGCAGGATTAAAACCTGCGCGGGGAGACCCCAACAGATTTATAGTCTGTCCCCTTAACCGCTCGGCCACGACTACCGTATTTTTACAATTTAAACCTAGTTGACCTATACTCGTGTAATACAGTGAAGTATTTGACAAAACATTTCGTAGTCGGCAGGATTCGAACCTGCGCGGGGAGACCCCAATAGATTTCAAGTCTGTCGCCTAAACCACTCGGACACGACTGCCGTATTTTTACAATTTAAACCTAGTTGACCTATACTCGTATAAGACAGTGAAGTATTTGACAAAATCATTTCGTAGTCGGCAGAATTCGAACCTGCGCGGAAAGACCCCAACAGATTTCTAGTCTGTCGCCTTAACCGCTCGGCCACGACAGCCGTATTTTACAATTTAAACCTATTTGATCTACTCGTTAATATAAGACAGTGAAGTATTTGACAAAATCATTTCGTAGTCGGCAGGATTCGAACCTGCGCGGGGAGACCCCAACAGATTTCAAGTCTGTCGCCTTAACCACTCGGCCACGACTACTGTATGTTGTAATTTATACCTAGTTGATCTATCTATTCCTATAAGACAGTGCAGTATCTGACAAAACATTTCGTAGTCGGCAGGATTCGAACCTGCGCGGGGAGACCCCAACAGATTTCAAGTCTGTCGCCTTAACCACTCGGCCACGACTACCGTACTGTATGTTGTAATTTATACCTAGTTGATCTATCTATTCCTATAAGACAGTGCAGTATCTGACAAAACATTTCGTAGTCGGCAGGATTCGAACCTGCGCGGAAAGACCCCAACAGATTTATAGTCTGTCGCCTTAACCACTCGGACACGACTGCCGTATTTTACAATTTAAACCTAGTTGATCTACTCGTATAAGACAGTGAAGTATTTGACAAAATCGTTTCGTAGTTAGCAGAATTCGAACCTGCGCGGGGAGACCCCAACAGATTTCAAGTCTGTCGCCTTAACCACTCGGCCACGACTACTGTATGTTGTAATTTATACGTATTTGATATATCTACTCCTATAAGACAGTGCAGTATCTGACAAAACATTTCGTAGTCGGCAGGATTCGAAACTGCGCGGGGAGACCCCAACAGATTTCAAGTCTGTCGCCTTAACCACTCGGCCACGACTACTGTATGTTTTAATTTATACCTAGTTGATATATCTACTCCTATAATACAGTGCAGTATCTGACAAAACATTTCGTAGTCGGCAGGATTTGAACCTGCGCGGGGGGACCCCAACAGATTTCTAGTCTGTCCCCTTAACCGCTCGGCCACGACTACCGTATTTTTACAATTTAAACCTAGTTGACCTATACTCGTGTAATACAGTGAAGTATTTGACAAAACATTTTGTAGTCGGCAGAATTCGAATCTGCGCGTGAGGACCCCAACAGATTTCAAGTCTGTCGCCTTAACCACTCGGACACGACTACGGTATGTTGTAATTTATACCTAGTTGATCTATCTGTTCCTACAAGATAGTGCAGTATCTGACAAAACATGTCGTAGTCGGCAGGATTCGAACCTGCGCGGGGAGACCCCAACAGATTTCAAGTCTGTCGCCTTAACCACTCGGCCACGACTGCCGTATTTTACAATTTAAACCTATTTGATCTACTCGTATAATATAAGACAGTGAAGTATCTGACAAAACATGTCGTAGTCGGCAGGATTCGAACCTGCGCGGGAGACCCAACAGATTTCAAGTCTGTCGCCTTAACCACTCGGCCACGACTGCCGTATTTTACAATTTAAACCTATTTGATCTACTCGTATAATATAAGACAGTGAAGTATTTGACAAAATCATTTCGTAGTCGTCAGGATTCGAACCTGGGCGGGAGGACCCCAACATAATTCAAGTCTGTCGCCTTAACCACTTGGCCACGACTGCCGTATTTTACAATTTAAACCTATTTGATCTACTCGTATAAGACAGTGAAGTATTTGACAAAATCATTTCGTAGTCGGCAGGATTCGAACCTGCGCGGGGAGACCCCAACAGATTTCAAGTCTGTCGCCTTAACCACTCGGCCACGACTGCCGCATTTTACAATTTAAACCTATTTGATCTACTCGTATAAGACAGTGAAGTATTTAACAAAATCATTTCGTAGTCGTCAGGATTCGAACCTGGGCGGGAGGACCCCAACATAATTCAAGTCTGTCGCCTTAACCACTCGGCCACGACTGCCGTATTTTACAATTTAAACCTATTTGATCTACTCGTATAAGACAGTGAAGTATTTGACAAAATCATTTCGTAGTCGGCAGGATTCGAACCTGCGCGGGGAGACCCCAACAGATTTCAAGTCTGTCGCCTTAACCACTCGGCCACGACTACTGTATGTTGTAATTTATACCTAGTTAATCTATCTATTCCTATAAGACAGTGCAGTATCTGACAAAACATTTCGAAGTCGGTAGGATTCGAACCTGCGCGGGGAGACCCCAACAGATTTATAGTCTGTCCCCTTAACCGCTCGGCCACGACTACCGTATTTTTACAATTTAAACCTAGTTGACCTATACTCGTGTAATACAGTGAAGTATTTGACAAAACATTTCGTAGTCGGCAGAATTCGAACCTGCGCGGAAAGACCCCAACAGATTTCTAGTCTGTCGCCTTAACCGCTCGGCCACGACAGCCGTATTTTACAATTTAAACCTATTTGATCTACTCGTATAATATAAGACAGTGAAGTATTTGACAAAATCATTTCGTAGTCGGCAGGATTCGAACCTGCGCGGGGAGACCCCAACAGATTTCAAGTCTGTCGCCTTAACCACTCGGCCACGACTACTGTATGTTGTAATTTATACCTAGTTGATCTATCTATTCCTATAAGACAGTGCAGTATCTGACAAAACATTTCGTAGTCGGCAGGATTCGAACCTGCGCGGGGAGACCCCAACAGATTTCAAGTCTGTCGCCTTAACCACTCGGCCACGACTACTGTATGTTGTAATTTATACCTAGTTGATCTATCTATTCCTATAAGACAGTGCAGTATCTGACAAAACATTTCGTAGTCGGCAGGATTCGAACCTGCGCGGAAAGACCCCAACAGATTTATAGTCTGTCGCCTTAACCACTCGGACACGACTGCCGTATTTTACAATTTAAACCTAGTTGATCTACTCGTATAAGACAGTGAAGTATTTGACAAAATCATTTCGTAGTTAGCAGAATTCGAACCTGCGCGGGGAGACCCCAACAGATTTCAAGTCTGTCGCCTTAACCACTCGGCCACGACTACTGTATGTTGTAATTTATACGTATTTGATATATCTACTCCTATAAGACAGTGCAGTATCTGACAAAACATTTCGTAGTCGGCAGGATTCGAAACTGCGCGGGGAGACCCCAACAGATTTCAAGTCTGTCGCCTTAACCACTCGGCCACGACTACTGTATGTTTTAATTTATACCTAGTTGATATATCTACTCCTATAATACAGTGCAGTATCTGACAAAACATTTCGTAGTCGGCAGGATTTGAACCTGCGCGGGGAGACCCCCAACAGATTTCTAGTCTGTCCCCTTAACCGCTCGGCCACGACTACCGTATTTTTACAATTTAAACCTAGTTGACCTATACTCGTGTAATACAGTGAAGTATTTGACAAAACATTTTGTAGTCGGCAGAATTCGAATCTGCGCGTGAGGACCCCAACAGATTTCAAGTCTGTCGCCTTAACCACTCGGCCACGACTGCCGTATTTTACAATTTAAACCTATTTGATCTACTCGTATAATATAAGACAGTGAAGTATCTGACAAAACATGTCGTAGTCGGCAGGATTCGAACCTGCGCGGGGAGACCCCAACAGATTTCAAGTCTGTCGCCTTAACCACTCGGCCACGACTGCCGTATTTTACAATTTAAACCTATTTGATCTACTCGTATAATATAAGACAGTGAAGTATTTGACAAAATCATTTCGTAGTTGGCAGAATTCGAACCTGCGCGGAAAGATCCCAACAGATTTCTAGACTGTCGCCTTAACCGCTCGGCCACGACTGCCGCATTTTACAATTTAAACCTAGTTGATCTACTCGTATAATACAGTGAAGAATTTGACAATACATTTCGTAGTCGGCAGAATTCGAACCTCCGCGGAAGGACCCCAACAGATTTCAAGTCTGTCGTCTTAACCACTCGGCCACGACTACTGTATGTTGTAATTTATACCTAGTTAATATATCTCCTCCTATAAGACAGTGCAGTATCTGACAAAACATTTCAAAGTCGGCAGGATTCGAACCTGCGCGGGGAGACCCCAACAGATTTCTAGTCTGTCCCCTTAACCGCTCGGCCACGACTACCGTATTTTTACAATTTAAAACTAGTTGACCTATACTCGTGTAATACAGTGAAGTATTTGACAAAACATTTCGTAGTCGGCAGAATTCGAATCTGCGCGGGAGGACCCCAACAGATTTCTAGTCTGTCCCCTTAACCGCTCGGCCACGACTACCGTATTTTTACAATTTAAAACTAGTTGACCTATACTCGTGTAATACACTGAAGTATTTGACAAAAAAATTCGTAGTCGGCAGAATTCGAATCTGCGCGGGAGGACCCCAACAGATTTCAAGTCTGTCGCCTTAACCACTCAGACACGACTGCCGTATTTTACAATTTAAACCTAGTTGATCTACTCGTATAATACAGTGAAGAATTTGACAATACATTTCGTAGTCGGCAGAATTCGAACCTCCGCGGAAGGACCCCAACAGATTTCAAGTCTGTCGTCTTAACCACTCGGCCACGACTACTGTATGTTGTAATTTATACCTAGTTAATATATCTCCTCCTATAAGACAGTGCAGTATCTGACAAAACATTTCAAAGTCGGCAGGATTCGAACCTGCGCGGAAAGACCCCAACAGATTTCTAGTCTGTCGCCTTAACCACTCGGACACGACTGCGTTATTTTACAATTTAAACCTAGTTGATCTACTCGTATAAGACAGTGAAGTATTTGACAAAATCATTTCGTAGTTGGCAGAATTCGAACCTGCGCGGAAAGATCCCAACAGATTTCTAGTCTGTCGCCTTAACCGCTCGGCCACGACTGCCGTATTTTACAATTTAAACCTAGTTGATCTACTCGTATAATACAGTGAAGAATTTGACAATACATTTCGTAGTCGGCAGAATTCGAACCTCCGCGGTGAGACCCCAACAGATTTCAAGTCTGTCGTCTTAACCACTCGGCCACGACTACTGTATGTTGTAATTTATACCTAGTTAATATATCTCCTCCTATAAGACAGTGCAGTATCTGACAAAACATTTCGTAGTCGGCAGGATTCGAACCTGCGCGGGGAGACCCCAACAGATTTCTAGTCTGTCCCCTTAACCGCTCGGCCACGACTACCGTATTTTTACAATTTAAAACTAGTTGACCTATACTCGTGTAATACAGTGAAGTATTTGACAAAACATTTCGTAGTCGGCAGAATTCGAATCTGCGCGGGAGGACCCCAACAGATTTCTAGTCTGTCCCCTTAACCCCTCGGCCACGACTACCGTATTTTTACAATTTAAAACTAGTTGACCTATACTCGTGTAATACACTGAAGTATTTGACAAAAAAATTCGTAGTCGGCAGAATTCGAATCTGCGCGGGAGGACCCCAACAGATTTCAAGTCTGTCGCCTTAACCACTCAGACACGACTGCCGTATTTTACAATTTAAACCTAGTTGATCTACTTGTATAAGACAGTGAAGTATTTGACAAAATCATTTCGTAGTCGGCAGGATTCGAACCTGCGCGGGGATACCCCAACAGATTTTAAGTCTGTCGCCTTAACCACTCGGCCACGACTACTGTATGTTGTAATTTATACCTAGTTGATATATCTACTCCTATAAGACAGTGCAGTATCTGACAAAACATTTCGTAGTAGGCAGGATTCGAACCTGCGTGGGGAGACCCCAACAGATTTGTTAGTCTATCCCCTTAACCGCTCGGCCACGACTACCGTATTTTTACAATTTAAACCTAGTTGATCTATACTCGTGTAATACAGTGAAGTATTTGACAAAACATTTCGTAGTCGGCAGAATTCGAATCTGCGCGGGAGGACCCCAACAGATTTCTAGTCTGTCCCCTTAACCGCTCGGCCACGACTACCGTATTTTTACAATTTAAAACTAGTTGACCTATACTCGTGTAATACACTGAAGTATTTGACAAAAAAATTCGTAGTCGGCAGAATTCGAATCTGCGCGGAAGGACCCCAACAGATTTCAAGTCTGTCGCCTTAACCACTCAGACACGACTGCCGTATTTTACAATTTAAACCTAGTTGATCTACTTGTATAAGACAGTGAAGTATTTGACAAAAACATTTCGTAGTCGGCAGGATTCGAACCTGCGCGGGGATACCCCAACAGATTTCAAGTCTGTCGCCTTAACCACTCGGCCACGACTACGGTATGTTGTAATTTATACCTAGTTGATCTACTCGTATAATACAGTGAAGAATTTGACAATACATTTCGTAGTAGGCAGGATTCGAACCTGCGTGGGGAGACCCCAACAGATTTGTTAGTCTATCCCCTTAACCACTCGGCCACGACTACCGTATTTTTACAATTTAAACCTAGTTGATCTATCTATTCCTATAAGACAGTGCAGTATTTGACAAAATCATTTCGTAGTCGGCAGGATTCGAACCTGCGCGTGGAGACCCCAACAGATTTCAAGTCTGTCGCCTTAACCACTCGGCCACGACTACTGTATGTTGTAATTTATACGTAGTTGATCTATCTACTCCTATAAGACAGTGCAGTATCTGACAAAACATGTCGTAGTCGGCATGATTCGAACCTGCGCGGGGAGACCCCAACAGATTTCAAGTCTGTCGTCTTAACCGCTCGGCCACGACTACTGTATGTTGTAATTTATACCTAGTTGATCTATCTATTCCTATAAGACAGTGCAGTATCTGACAAAACATGTCGTAGTCGGTAGAATTCGAACCTTCCAGGAAGGACCCCAACAGATTTCTAGTCTGTCGCCTTAACCGCTGGGCCACGACTGCCGTATTTTACAATTTAAACCTAGTTGATCTACTCGTATAATACAGTGAAGAATTTGACAATACATTTCGTAGTCGGCAGGATTCGAACCTGCGCGGGGAGACCCCAACAGATTTCTAGTCTGTCCCCTTAACCGCTCGGCCACGACTACCGTATTTTTACAATTTAAAACTAGTTGACCTATACTCGTGTAATACAGTGAAGTATTTGACAAAACATTTCGTAGTCGGCAGAATTCTATTCTGCGCGGGAGGACCCCAACAGATTTCAAGTCTGTCGCCTTAACCACTCGGACACGAGTGCCGTATTTTACAATTTAAACCTAGTTGATCTACTCGTATAAGACAGTGAAGTATTTGACAAAATCATTTCGTAGTCGGCAGAATTCGAACCTGCGCGGAAAGACCCCAACAGATTTCTAGTCTGTCGCCTTAACCGCTCGGCCACGACTGCCGTATTTTACAATTTAAACCTAGTTGATCTACTCGTATAATACAGTGAAGAATTTGACAAAACATTTCGTAGTCGGCAGGATTCGAACCTGCGCGGGGAGACCCCAACAGATTTCAAGTCTGTCGCCTTAACCACTCGGCCACGACTACGGTATGTTGTAATTTGTACCTAGTTGATCTATCTATTCCTATAAGACAGTGCAGTATCTGCATGACAAAACATTTCGACGGTAGTCGGCAGGATTCGAACCTGCGCGGGGAGACACCAACATATTTCAAGTCTGTCGCCTTAACCACTCGGCCACGACTGCCGTATTTTACAATTTAAACCTAGTTGATCTACTTGTATAAGACAGTGAAGTATTTGACAAAATCATTTCGTAGTCGGCAGGATTCGAACCTGCGCGGGGATACCCCAACAGATTTCAAGTCTGTCGCCTTAACCACTCGGCCACGACTACTGTATGTTGTAATTTATACCTAGTTGATATATCTACTCCTATAAGACAGTGCAGTATCTGACAAAACATTTCGTAGTAGGCAGGATTCGAACCTGCGTGGGGAGACCCCAACAGATTTGTTAGTCTATCCCCTTAACCGCTCGGCCACGACTACCGTATTTTTACAATTTAAACCTAGTTGATCTATACTCGTGTAATACAGTGAAGTATTTGACAAAACATTTCGTAGTCGGCAGAATTCGAATCTGCGCGGGAAGACCCCAACAGATTTCTAGTCTGTCCCCTTAACCGCTCGGCCACGACTACCGTATTTTTACAATTTAAAACTAGTTGACCTATACTCGTGTAATACACTGAAGTATTTGACAAAAAAATTCGTAGTCGGCAGAATTCGAATCTGCGCGGGAGGACCCCAACAGATTTCAAGTCTGTCGCCTTAACCACTCAGACACGACTGCCGTATTTTACAATTTAAACCTAGTTGATCTACTTGTATAAGACAGTGAAGTATTTGACAAAATCATTTCGTAGTCGGCAGGATTCGAACCTGCGCGGGGATACCCCAACAGATTTCAAGTCTGTCGCCTTAACCACTCGGCCACGACTACGGTATGTTGTAATTTATACCTAGTTGATCTACTCGTATAATACAGTGAAGAATTTGACAATACAGGATTTGAACCTGCGCGGGGAGACCCCAACAGATTTCTAGTCTGTAGTCTTAATCGCTCGGCCACGACTACTGTATGTTGTAATTTATACCTAGTTGATCTATCTATTCCTATAAGACAGTGCAGTATCTGACAAAACATTTCGTAGTCGGCATGATTCGAACCTGCGCGGGGAGACCCCAACAGATTTCAAGTCTGTCGTCTTAACCGCTGGGCCACGACTACTGTATGTTGTAATTTATACCTAGTTGATCTATCTATTCTTATAAGACAGTGCAGTATCTGACAAAACATGTCGTAGTCGGTAGAATTCGAACCTTCCAGGAAAGACCCCAACAGATTTCTAGTCTGTCGCCTTAACCGCTGGGCCACGACTGCCGTATTTTACAATTTAAACCTAGTTGATCTACTCGTATAATATATAATACAGTGAAGAATTTGACAATACATTTCGTAGTCGGCAGGATTCGAACCTGCGCGGGGAGACCCTAACATATTTCTAGTCTGTCCCCTTAACCGCTCGGCCACGACTACCGTATGTTTACAATTTAAAACTAGTTGACCTATACTCGTGTAATACAGTGAAGTATTTGACAAAACATTTCGTTGTCGGCAGAATTTGAATCTGCGCGGGAGGACCCCAACAGATTTCAAGTCTGTCGCCTTAACCACTCGGACACGACTGCCGTATTTTACAATTTAAACCTAGTTGATCTACTCGTATAAGACAGTGAAGTATTTGACAAAATCATTTCGTAGTTGGCAGAATTCGAACCTGCGCGGAAAGACCCCAATAGATTTCTAGTCTGTCGCCTTAACCGCTCTGCCACGACTGCCGTATTTTACAATTTAAACCTATTTGATCTACTCGTATAATACAGTGAAGAATTAGACAATACATTTCGTAGTCGACAGAATTCGAACCTCCGCGGTGAGACCCCAACAGATTTCAAGTCTGTCGCCTTAACCACTCGGCAACGACTACGGTATGTTGTAATGTATACCTAGTTGATCTATCTATTCCTATAAGACAGTGCAGTATCTGACAAAACATTTCGTAGTCGTCAGGATTCGAACCTGCGCGAGGAGACCCCAACATATTTCAAGTCTGTCGCCTTAACCACTCGGCCACGACTACTGTATGTTGTAATTTATACCTAGTTGATATATCTATTCCTATAAGACAGTGCAGTATCTGACAAAACATGTCGTAGTCGGCAGGATTCGAACCTGCGCGGAGAGACCCCCAACAGATTTCTAGTCTGTCGTCTTAACCGCTCGGCCACAACTACTGTATGTTGTAATTTATACCTAGTTGATCTATCTATTCCTATAAGACAGTGCAGTATCTGACAAAACATTTCGTAGTCGGCAGGATTCGAACCTGCGCGTGGAGACCCCAACAGATTTCAAGTCTGTCGCCTTAACCACTTGGCCACGACTACTGTATGTTGTAATTTATACGTAGTTGATCTATATACTCCTATAAGACAGTGCAGTATCTGACAAAACATGTCGTAGTCGGCAGGATTTGAACCTGCGCGGGGAGACCCCAACAGATTTCTAGTCTGTAGTCTTAACCGCTCGGCCACGACTACTGTATGTTGTAATTTATACCTAGTTGATCTATCTATTCCTATAAGACAGTGCAGTATCTGACAAAACATTTCGTAGTCGGCAGGATTCGAACCTGCGCGGGGAGACCCCAACAGATTTTAAGTCTGTCGCCTTAACCACTCGGCCACGACTGCCGTATTTTACAATTTAAACCTATTTGATATACTCGTATAAGACAGTGAAGTATTTGACAAAATCATTTCGTTGTCGGCAGGATTCGAACCTGCGCGGGGAGACCCCAACAGATTTCAAGTCTGTCGCCTTAACTACTCGGCCACGACTACTGTATGTTGTAATTTATACCTAGTTGATATATCTACTCCTATAAGACAGTGCAGTATCTGACAACACATTTCGTAGTCGGCAGGATTCGAACCTGCGCGGAGAGACTCCAACAGATTTCTAGTCTGTCCCTTTAACCGCTCGGCCACGACTACCGTATTTTTTCAATTTAAACCTAGTTGACCTATACTCGTGTAATACAGTGCAGTATTTGACAAAACATTTCGTAGTCGGCAGAATTCTATTCTGCGCGGGAGGACCCCAACAGATTTCAAGTCTGTCGCCTTAACCACTCGGACACGAGTGCCGTATTTTACAATTTAAACCTAGTTGATCTACTCGTATAAGACAGTGAAGTATTTGACAAAATCATTTCGTAGTCGGCAGAATTCGAACCTGCGCGGAAAGACCCCAACAGATTTCTAGTCTGTCGCCTTAACCGCTCGGCCACGACTGCCGTATTTTACAATTTAAACCTAGTTGATCTACTCGTATAATACAGTGAAGAATTTGACAAAACATTTCGTAGTCGGCAGGATTCGAACCTGCGCGGGGAGACCCCAACAGATTTCAAGTCTGTCGCCTTAACCACTCGGCCACGACTACGGTATGTTGTAATTTGTACCTAGTTGATCTATCTATTCCTAAAAGACAGTGCAGTATCTGCATGACAAAACATTTCGACGGTAGTCGGCAGGATTCGAACCTGCGCGGGGAGACACCAACATATTTCAAGTCTGTCGCCTTAACCACTCGGCCACGACTGCCGTATTTTACAATTTAAACCTATTTGATCTACTCGTATAAGACAGTGAAGTATTTGACAAAATCATTTCGTAGTCGGCAGGATTCGAACCTGCGCGGGGAGACCCCAACAGATTTCAAGTCTGTCGCCTTAACCACTCTGCCACGACTACGGTATGTTGTAATTTATACCTAGTTGATCTATCTATTCCTATAAGACAGTGCAGTATCTGACAAAACATTTCGTAGTCGGCAGGATTCGAACCTGCGCGGGGAGACCCCAACAGATTTCAAGTCTGTCGCCTTAACCACTCGGCCACGACTGCCGTATTTTATAATTTAAACCTATTTAATCTACTCGTATAAGACAGTGAAGTATTTGACAAAATCATTTCGTAGTCGGCAGGATTCAAACCTGCGCGGGGAGACCCCAACAGATTTCAAGTCTGTCGCCTTAACCACTCGGCCACGACTACGGTATGTTGTAATTTGTACCTAGTTGATCTATCTATTCCTACAAGACAGTGCAGTATCTGACAAAACATTTCGACGGTAGTCGGCAGGATTCGAACCTGCGCGGGGAGACCCCAACAGATTTCAAGTCTGTCGCCTTAACTACTCGGCCACGACTACTGTATGTTGTAATTTGTACCTAGTTGATCTATCTATTCCTATAAGACAGTGCAGTATCTGACAAAACATTTCGTAGTCGGCAGGATTCGAACCTGCGCGGGGAGACCCCAACAGATTTCAAGTCTGTCGCCTTAACCACTCGGCCACGACTACGGTATGTTGTAATTTATACCTAGTTGATCTATCTATTCCTATAAGACAGTGCAGTATCTGACAAAACATTTCGTAGTCGGAAGGATTCTATTCTGCGCGGGAGGACCCCAACAGATTTCAAGTCTGTCGCCTTAACCACTCAGACACGAGTGCCGTATTTTACAATTTAAACCTAGTTGATCTACTCGTATAAGACAGTGAAGTATTTGACAAAATCATTTCGTAGTCGGCAGAATTCGAACCTGCGCGGAAAGACCACAACAGATTTCTAGTCTGTCGCCTTAACCGCTCGGCCACGACTGCCGTATTTTACAATTTAAACCTAGTTGATCTACTCGTATAAGACAGTGAAGTATTTGACAAAATCATTTCGTAGTCGGCAGGATTCGAACCTGCGCGGGGAGACCCCAACAGATTTCAAGTCTGTCGCCTTAACCACTCGGCCACGACTACGGTATGTTGTAATTTGTACCTAGTTGATCTATCTATTCCTATAAGACAGTGCAGTATCTGAAAAAACATTTCGACGGTAGTCGGCAGGATTCGAACCTGCGCGGGGAGACACCAACATATTTCAAGTCTGTCGCCTTAACCACTCGGCCACGACTGCCGTATTTTACAATTTAAACCTATTTGATCTACTCGTATAAGACATTGAAGTATTTGATAAAATCATTTCGTAGTCGGCAGGATTTGAACCTGCGAGAGGAGACCCCAACAGATTTCAAGTCTGTCGCCTTAACCACTCGGCCACGACTACGGTATATTGTAATTTATACCTAGTTGATCTATCTATTCCTATAAGACAGTGCAGTATCTGACAAAACATTTCGTAGTCGGCAGGATTCGAACCTGCGCGGGGAGACCCCAACAGATTTCAAGTCTGTCGCCTTAACCACTCGGCCACGACTACGGTATGTTGTAATTTGTACCTAGTTGATCTATCTATTCCTATAAGACAGTGCAGTATCTGCATGACAAAACATTTCGACGGTAGTCGGCAGGATTCGAACCTGCGCGGGGAGACACCAACATATTTCAAGTCTGTCGCCTTAACCACTCGGCCACGACTGCCGTATTTTACAATTTAAACCTATTTGATCTACTCGTATAAAAAAGTGAAGTATTTGACAAAATCATTTCGTAGTCGGCAGGATTCGAACCTGCGCGGGGAGACCCCAACAGATTTCAAGTCTGTCGCCTTAACCACTCTGCCACGACTACGGTATGTTGTAATTTATACCTAGTTGATCTATCTATTCCTATAAGACAGTGCAGTATCTGACAAAACATTTCGTAGTCGGCAGGATTCGAACCTGCGCGGGGAGACCCCAACAGATTTCAAGTCTGTCGCCTTAACCACTCGGCCACGACTGCCGTATTTTATAATTTAAACCTATTTAATCTACTCGTATAAGACAGTGAAGTATTTGACAAAATCATTTCGTAGTCGGCAGGATTCAAACCTGCGCGGGGAGACCCCAACAGATTTCAAGTCTGTCGCCTTAACCACTCGGCCACGACTACGGTATGTTGTAATTTGTACCTAGTTGATCTATCTATTCCTATAAGACAGTGCAGTATCTGACAAAACATTTCGACGGTAGTCGGCAGGATTCGAACCTGCGCGGGGAGACCCCAACAGATTTCAAGTCTGTCGCCTTAACTACTCGGCCACGACTACTGTATGTTGTAATTTGTACCTAGTTGATCTATCTATTCCTATAAGACAGTGCAGTATCTGACAAAACATTTCGTAGTCGGCAGGATTCGAACCTGCGCGGGGAGACCCCAACAGATTTCAAGTCTGTCGCCTTAACCACTGGGCCACGACTACGGTATGTTGTAATTTATACCTAGTTGATCTATCTATTCCTATAAGACAGTGCAGTATCTGACAAAACATTTCGTAGTCGGAAGGATTCTATTCTGCGCGGGAGGACCCCAACAGATTTCAAGTCTGTCGCCTTAACCACTCAGACACGAGTGCCGTATTTTACAATTTAAACCTAGTTGATCTACTCGTATAAGACAGTGAAGTATTTGACAAAATCATTTCGTAGTCGGCAGAATTCGAACCTGCGCGGAAAGACCACAACAGATTTCTAGTCTGTCGCCTTAACCGCTCGGCCACGACTGCCGTATTTTACAATTTAAACCTAGTTGATCTACTCGTATAAGACAGTGAAGTATTTGACAAAATCATTTCGTAGTCGGCAGGATTCGAACCTGCGCGGGGAGACCCCAACAGATTTCAAGTCTGTCGCCTTAACCACTCGGCCACGACTACGGTATGTTGTAATTTGTACCTAGTTGATCTATCTATTCCTATAAGACAGTGCAGTATCTGAAAAAAACATTTCGACGGTAGTCGGCAGGATTCGAACCTGCGCGGGGAGACACCAACATATTTCAAGTCTGTCGCCTTAACCACTCGGCCACGACTGCCGTATTTTACAATTTAAACCTATTTGATCTACTCGTATAAGACATTGAAGTATTTGATAAAATCATTTCGTAGTCGGCAGGATTTGAACCTGCGCGGGGAGACCCCAACAGATTTCAAGTCTGTCGCCTTAACCACTCGGCCACGACTACGGTATATTGTAATTTATACCTAGTTGATCTATCTATTCCTATAAGACAGTGCAGTATCTGACAAAACATTTCGTAGTCTGCAGGATTCGAACCTGCGCGGGGAGACCCCAACAGATTTCAAGTCTGTCGCCTTAACCACTCGGCCACGACTACGGTATGTTGTAATTTGTACCTAGTTGATCTATCTATTCCTATAAGACAGTGCAGTATCTGACAAAACATTTCGACGGTAGTCGGCAGGATTCGAACCTGCGCGGGGAGACACCAACATATTTCAAGTCTGTCGCCTTAACCACTCGGCCACGACTGCCGTATTTTACAATTTAAACCTATTTGATCTACTCGTATAAGACAGTGAAGTATTTGACAAAATCATTTCG
The DNA here is from genome assembly GCA_037893245.1 of Crossaster papposus. Lineage (NCBI taxonomy): Eukaryota > Metazoa > Echinodermata > Asteroidea > Velatida > Solasteridae > Crossaster > Crossaster papposus. Next base: position 576,624 of record JBAIAA010000827.1, on the reverse strand, counting down.
TAGTCGGCAGGATTCGAACCTGCGCGGGGAGACCCCAACAGATTTCAAGTCTGTCGCCTTAACCACTCTGCCACGACTACGGTATGTTGTAATTTATACCTAGTTGATCTATCTATTCCTATAAGACAGTGCAGTATCTGACAAAACATTTCGTAGTCGGCAGGATTCGAACCTGCGCGGGGAGACCCCAACAGATTTCAAGTCTGTCGCCTTAACCACTCGGCCACGACTGCCGTATTTTATAATTTAAACCTATTTAATCTACTCGTATAAGACAGTGACGTATTTGACAAAATCATTTCGTAGTCGGCAGGATTCAAACCTGCGCGGGGAGACCCCAACAGATTTCAAGTCTGTCGCCTTAACCACTCGGCCACGACTACGGTATGTTGTAATTTGTACCTAGTTGATCTATATATTCCTATAAGACAGTGCAGTATCTGACAAACGTTTCGACGGTAGTCGGCAGGATTCGAACCTGCGCGGGGAGACACCAACATATTTCAAGTCTGTCGCCTTAACCACTCGGCCACGACTGCCGTATTTTACAATTTAAACCTATTTGATCTACTCGTATAAGACAGTGAAGTATTTGACAAAATCATTTCGTAGTCGGAAGGATTCGAACCTGCGCGGGGAGACCCCAACAGATTTCAAGTCTGTCGCCTTAACCACTCTGCCACGACTACGGTATTTTGTAATTTATACCTAGTTGATCTATCTATTCCTATAAGACAGTGCAGTAACTGACAAAACATTTCGTAGTCGGCAGGATTCGAACCTGCGCGGGGAGACCCCAACAGATTTAAAGTCTGTCGCCTTAACCACTCGGCCACGACTAGGGTATGTTGTAATTTATACCTAGTTGATCTATCTATTCCTATAAGACAGTGCAGTATCTGACAAAACATTTCGTAGTCGGAAGGATTCGAATCTGCGCGGGGAGACCCCAACAGATTTCAAGTCTGTCGCCTTAACCACTCGGCCACGAGTACTGTATGTTGTAATTTATACCTAGTTGATATATCTACTCCTATAAGACAGTGCAGTATCTGACAAAACATTTCGTAGTCGCCAGAATTCTATTCTGCGCGGGAGGACCCCAACAGATTTCAAGTCTGTCGCCTTAACCACTCAGACACGAGTGCCGTATTTTACAATTTAAACCTAGTTGATCTACTCGTATAAGACAGTGAAGTATTTGACAAAATCATTTCGTAGTCGGCAGAATTCGAACCTGCGCGGAAAGACCACAACAGATTTCTAGTCTGTCGCCTTAACCGCTCGGCCACGACTGCCGTATTTTACAATTTAAACCTAGTTGATCTACTCGTATAAGACAGTGAAGTATTTGACAAAATCATTTCGTAGTCGGCAGGATTCGAACCTGCGCGGGGAGACCCCAACAGATTTCAAGTCTGTCGCCTTAACCACTCGGCCACGACTACGGTATGTTGTAATTTGTACCTAGTTGATCTATCTATTCCTATAAGACAGTGCAGTATCTGAAAAAACATTTCGACGGTAGTCGGCAGGATTCGAACCTGCGCGGGGAGACACCAACATATTTCAAGTCTGTCGCCTTAACCACTCGGCCACGACTGCCGTATTTTACAATTTAAACCTATTTGATCTACTCGTATAAGACAGTGAAGTATTTGATAAAATCATTTCGTAGTCGGCAGGATTCGAACCTGCGCGGGGAGACCCCAACAGATTTCAAGTCTGTCGCCTTAACCACTCTGCCACGACTACGGTATGTTGTAATTTATACCTAGTTGATCTATCTATTCCTATAAGACAGTGCAGTATCTGACAAAACATTTCGTAGTCGGCAGGATTGGAACCTGCGCGGGGAGATCCCAACAGATTTCAGGTCTGTCGCCTTAACCACTCGGCCACGACTGCCGTATTTTATAATTTAAACCTATTTGATCTACTCGTATAAGACAGTGAAGTATTTGACAAAATCATTTCGTAGTCGGCAGGATTCGAACCTGCGCGGGGAGACCACAACAGATTTCAAGTCTGTCGCCTTAACCACTAGGCCACGACTACTGTATGTTGTAATTTATACCTAGTTGATCTATCTATTCCTATAAGACAGTGCAGTATCTGACAAAACGTTTCGTAGTCGGCAGGATTCGAACCTGCGCGGGGAGACCCCAACAGATTTCAAGTCTGTCGCCTTAACCACTCGGCCACGGCTACGGTATGTTGTAATTTATACCTAGTTGATCTATCTATTCCTATAAGACAGTGCAGTATCTGACAAAACATTTCGTAGTCGGAAGGATTCGAATCTTCGCGGGGAGACCCCAACAGATTTCAAGTCTGTCGCCTTAACCACTCGGCCACGACTACTGTATGTTGTAATTTATACCTAGTTGATATATCTACTCCTATAAGACTGTGCAGTATCTGACAAAACATTTCGTAGTCGGCAGGATTCGAACCTGCGCGGAGAGACTCCAACAGATTTCAAGTCTGTCGCCTTAACCACTCTGCCACGACTACGGTATTTTGTAATTTATACCTAGTTGATCTATCTATTCCTATAAGACAGTGCAGTAACTGACAAAACATTTCGTAGTCGGCAGGATTCGAACCTGCGCGGGGAGACCCCAACAGATTTAAAGTCTGTCGCCTTAACCACTCGGCCACGACTAGGGTATGTTGTAATTTATACCTAGTTGATCTATCTATTCCTATAAGACAGTGCAGTATCTGACAAAACATTTCGTAGTCGGAAGGATTCGAATCTGCGCGGGGAGACCCCAACAGATTTCAAGTCTGTCGCCTTAACCACTCGGCCACGAGTACTGTATGTTGTAATTTATACCTAGTTGATATATCTACTCCTATAAGACAGTGCAGTATCTGACAAAACATTTCGTAGTCGCCAGAATTCTATTCTGCGCGGGAGGACCCCAACAGATTTCAAGTCTGTCGCCTTAACCACTCAGACACGAGTGCCGTATTTTACAATTTAAACCTAGTTGATCTACTCGTATAAGACAGTGAAGTATTTGACAAAATCATTTCGTAGTCGGCAGAATTCGAACCTGCGCGGAAAGACCACAACAGATTTCTAGTCTGTCGCCTTAACCGCTCGGCCACGACTGCCGTATTTTACAATTTAAACCTAGTTGATCTACTCGTATAAGACAGTGAAGTATTTGACAAAATCATTTCGTAGTCGGCAGGATTCGAACCTGCGCGGGGAGACCCCAACAGATTTCAAGTCTGTCGCCTTAACCACTCGGCCACGACTACGGTATGTTGTAATTTGTACCTAGTTGATCTATCTATTCCTATAAGACAGTGCAGTATCTGAAAAAACATTTCGACGGTAGTCGGCAGGATTCGAACCTGCGCGGGGAGACACCAACATATTTCAAGTCTGTCGCCTTAACCACTCGGCCACGACTGCCGTATTTTACAATTTAAACCTATTTGATCTACTCGTATAAGACAGTGAAGTATTTGATAAAATTATTTCGTAGTCGGCAGGATTCGAACCTGCGCGGGGAGACCCCAACAGATTTCAAGTCTGTCGCCTTAACCACTCTGCCACGACTACGGTATGTTGTAATTTATACCTAGTTGATCTATCTATTCCTATAAGACAGTGCAGTATCTGACAAAACATTTCGTAGTCGGCAGGATTGGAACCTGCGCGGGGAGATCCCAACAGATTTCAGGTCTGTCGCCTTAACCACTCGGCCACGACTGCCGTATTTTATAATTTAAACCTATTTGATCTACTCGTATAAGACAGTGAAGTATTTGACAAAATCATTTCGTAGTCGGCAGGATTCGAACCTGCGCGGGGAGACCACAACAGATTTCAAGTCTGTCGCCTTAACCACTAGGCCACGACTACTGTATGTTGTAATTTATACCTAGTTGATCTATCTATTCCTATAAGACAGTGCAGTATCTGACAAAACGTTTCGTAGTCGGCAGGATTCGAACCTGCGCGGGGAGACCCCAACAGATTTCAAGTCTGTCGCCTTAACCACTCGGCCACGGCTACGGTATGTTGTAATTTATACCTAGTTGATCTATCTATTCCTATAAGACAGTGCAGTATCTGACAAAACATTTCGTAGTCGGAAGGATTCGAATCTTCGCGGGGAGACCCCAACAGATTTCAAGTCTGTCGCCTTAACCACTCGGCCACGACTACTGTATGTTGTAATTTATACCTAGTTGATATATCTACTCCTATAAGACTGTGCAGTATCTGACAAAACATTTCGTAGTCGGCAGGATTCGAACCTGCGCGGAGAGACTCCAACAGATTTCTAGTCTGTCCCTTTAACCGCTCGGCCACGACTACCGTATTTTTTCAATTTAAACATAGTTGACCTATACTCGTGTAATACAGTGCAGTATTTGACAAAACATTTCGTAGTCGGCAGAATTCTATTATGCGCGGGAGGACCCCAACAGATTTCAAGTCTGTCGCCTTAACCACTCGGACACGAGTGCCGTATTTTACAATTTAAACCTAGTTGATCTACTCGTATAAGACAGTGAAGTATTTGACAAAATCATTTCGTAGTCGGCAGGATTCGAACCTGCGCGGGGAGACCCCAACAGATTTCAAGTCTGTCGCCTTAACCACTCGGCCACGACTACGGTATGTTGTAATTTGTACCTAGTTGATCTATCTATTCCTATAAGACAGTGCAGTATCTGAAAAAAACATTTCGACGGTAGTCGGCAGGATTCGAACCTGCGCGGGGAGACACCAACATATTTCAAGTCTGTCGCCTTAACCACTCGGCCACGACTGCCGTATTTTACAATTTAAACCTATTTGATCTACTCGTATAAGACAGTGAAGTATTTGATAAAATCATTTCGTAGTCGGCAGGATTCGAACCTGCGCGGGGAGACCCCAACAGATTTCAAGTCTGTCGCCTTAACCACTCTGCCACGACTACGGTATGTTGAAATTTATACCTAGTTGATCTATCTATTCCTATAAAACAGTGCAGTATCTGACAAAACATTTCGTAGTCGGCAGGATTGGAACCTGCGCGGGGAGACCCCAACAGATTTCAAGTCTGTCGCCTTAACCACTCGGCCACGACTGCCGTATTTTATAATTTAAACCTATTTGATCTACTCGTATAAGACAGTGAAGTATTTGACAAAATCATTTCGTAGTCGGCAGAATTCGAACCTGCGCGGGGAGACCACAACAGATTTCAAGTCTGTCGCCTTAACCACTCGGCCACGACTACTGTATGTTGTAATTTATACCTAGTTGATCTATCTATTCCTATAAGACAGTGCAGTATCTGACAAAACGTTTCGTAGTCGGCAGGATTCGAACCTGCGCGGGGAGACCCCAACAGATTTCAAGTCTGTCGCCTTAACCACTCGGCCACGGCCACGGTATGTTGTAATTTATACCTAGTTGATCTATATATTCCTATAAGACAGTGCAGTATCTGACAAAACATTTCGTAGTCGCCAGAATTCTATTCTGCGCGGGAGGACCCCAACAGATTTCAAGTCTGTCGCCTTAACCACTCAGACACGAGTGCCGTATTTTACAATTTAAACCTAGTTGATCTACTCGTATAAGACAGTGAAGTATTTGACAAAATCATTTCGTAGTCGGCAGAATTCGAACCTGCGCGGAAAGACCACAACAGATTTCTAGTCTGTCGCCTTAACCGCTCGGCCACGACTGCCGTATTTTACAATTTAAACCTAGTTGATCTACTCGTATAAGACAGTGAAGTATTTCACAAAATCATTTCGTAGTCGGCAGGATTCGAACCTGCGCGGGGAGACCCCAACAGATTTCAAGTCTGTCGCCTTAACCACTCGGCCACGACTACGGTATGTTGTAATTTGTACCTAGTTGATCTATCTATTCCTATAAGACAGTGCAGTATCTGACAAAACATTTCGTAGTCGGCAGGATTGGAACCTGCGCGGGGAGACCCCAACAGATTTCAAGTCTGTCGCCTTAACCACTCGGCCACGACTACGGTATGTTGTAATTTGTACCTAGTTGATCTATCTATTCCTATAAGACAGTGCAGTATCTGAAAAAACATTTCGACGGTAGTCGGCAGGATTCGAACCTGCGCGGGGAGACACCAACATATTTCAAGTCTGTCGCCTTAACCACTCGGCCACGACTGCCGTATTTTACAATTTAAACCTATTTGATCTACTCGTATAAGACAGTGAAGTATTTGATAAAATCATTTCGTAGTCGGCAGGATTCGAACCTGCGCGGGGAGACCCCAACAGATTTCAAGTCTGTCGCCTTAACCACTCTGCCACGACTACGGTATGTTGAAATTTATACCTAGTTGATCTATCTATTCCTATAAAACAGTGCAGTATCTGACAAAACATTTCGTAGTCGGCAGGATTGGAACCTGCGCGGGGAGACCCCAACAGATTTCAAGTCTGTCGCCTTAACCACTCGGCCACGACTGCCGTATTTTATAATTTAAACCTATTTGATCTACTCGTATAAGACAGTGAAGTATTTGACAAAATCATTTCGTAGTCGGCAGAATTCGAACCTGCGCGGGGAGACCACAACAGATTTCAAGTCTGTCGCCTTAACCACTCGGCCACGACTACTGTATGTTGTAATTTATACCTAGTTGATCTATCTATTCCTATAAGACAGTGCAGTATCTGACAAAACGTTTCGTAGTCGGCAGGATTCGAACCTGCGCGGGGAGACCCCAACAGATTTCAAGTCTGTCGCCTTAACCACTCGGCCACGGCCACGGTATGTTGTAATTTATACCTAGTTGATCTATATATTCCTATAAGACAGTGCAGTATCTGACAAAACATTTCGTAGTCGCCAGAATTCTATTCTGCGCGGGAGGACCCCAACAGATTTCAAGTCTGTCGCCTTAACCACTCAGACACGAGTGCCGTATTTTACAATTTAAACCTAGTTGATCTGCTCGTATAAGACAGTGAAGTATTTGACAAAATCATTTCGTAGTCGGCAGAATTCGAACCTGCGCGGAAAGACCACAACAGATTTCTAGTCTGTCGCCTTAACCGCTCGGCCACGACTGCCGTATTTTACAATTTAAACCTAGTTGATCTACTCGTATAAGACAGTGAAGTATTTGACAAAATCATTTCGTAGTCGGCAGGATTCGAACCTGCGCGGGGAGACCCCAACAGATTTCAAGTCTGTCGCCTTAACCACTCGGCCACGACTACGGTATGTTGTAATTTGTACCTAGTTGATCTATCTATTCCTATAAGACAGTGCAGTATCTGAAAAAACATTTCGACGGTAGTCGGCAGGATTCGAACCTGCGCGGGGAGACACCAACATATTTCAAGTCTGTCGCCTTAACCACTCGGCCACGACTGCCGTATTTTACAATTTAAACCTATTTGATCTACTCGTATAAGACAGTGAAGTATTTGATAAAATCATTTCGTAGTCGGCAGGATTCGAACCTGCGCGGGGAGACCCCAACAGATTTCAAGTCTGTCGCCTTAACCACTCTGCCACGACTACGGTATGTTGAAATTTATACCTAGTTGATCTATCTATTCCTATAAAACAGTGCAGTATCTGAAAAAACATTTCGACGGTAGTCGGCAGGATTCGAACCTGCGCGGGGAGACACCAACATATTTCAAGTCTGTCGCCTTAACCACTCGGCCACGACTGCCGTATTTTACAATTTAAACCTATTTGATCTACTCGTATAAGACAGTGAAGTATTTGATAAAATCATTTCGTAGTCGGCAGGATTCGAACCTGCGCGGGGAGACCCCAACAGATTTCAAGTCTGTCGCCTTAACCACTCTGCCACGACTACGGTATGTTGAAATGTATACCTAGTTGATCTATCTATTCCTATAAAACAGTGCAGTATCTGACAAAACATTTCGTAGTCGGCAGGATTGGAACCTGCGCGGGGAGACCCCAACAGATTTCAAGTCTGTCGCCTTAACCACTCGGCCACGACTGCCGTATTTTATAATTTAAACCTATTTGATCTACTCGTATAAGACAGTGAAGTATTTGACAAAATCATTTCGTAGTCGGCAGAATTCGAACCTGCGCGGGGAGACCACAACAGATTTCAAGTCTGTCGCCTTAACCACTCGGCCACGACTACTGTATGTTGTAATTTATACCTAGTTGATCTATCTATTCCTATAAGACAGTGCAGTATCTGACAAAACGTTTCGTAGTCGGCAGGATTCGAACCTGCGCGGGGAGACCCCAACAGATTTCAAGTCTGTCGCCTTAACCACTCGGCCACGGCCACGGTATGTTGTAATTTATACCTAGTTGATCTATCTATTCCTACAAGACAGTGCAGTATCTGACAAAACATTTCGTAGTCGGAAGGATTCGAATTTTCGCGGGGAGACCCCAACAGATTTCAAGTCTGTCGCCTTAACCACTCGGCCACGACTACTGTATGTTGTAATTTATACCTAGTTGATATATCTACTCCTATAAGACAGTGCAGTATCTGACAAAACATTTCGTAGTCGGCAGGATTCGAACCTGCGCGGAGAGACTCCAACAGATTTCTAGTCTGTCCCTTTAACCGCTCGGCCACGACTACCGTATTTTTTCAATTTAAACATAGAACACGTTGAGAGCAATTTAGAAATAATGAGATTTTAAAAATACGCAAAAAATCATTAAAATTTTAAATAATCCATTTATTAGCTCAGATATTTTAGCAAAATGTTCAAGCTTACACGTATAACATTTGAAAAGAGAAATTTCAATTAAAATATGATATTCAATGTTTAGAAAGCTACACATTGTGAAGAAAACAGCCCTTTTTCAAATAGAGGAATTTTTATTTTTTTAACCAAAATTGTGTTGGACGTTGATAATGCAAACATTTCTCATCAAAACGAAGTCTCACATTAAGTTGTTTAAGAAAATTACACAAAGGTCACTAAAGCCTTAATCACAATTTCATTTTTTATCACAAAGCAAATTGTGTAAAAAGAACCGACTGCGTCGTCTTCATTATTGAAATAAATTGATATTAACCTCAATAAAGTATACTTTCTTCAACAGATTCTGTTCCTACAAAAATTGTTTGCATGTTTTGACATATTTCCCTTGAAAAAATTCCATTACAAAAGCATTTATATCACAGCTGTTGGCAACTTAACAGCATCTCGTGTTCTGTAGTTAAATCAGTACAAATATCACATATTTTCCACGCGATAGGTGGTACCTCTGATTTTCATATCATCAAATGTTAAGTGTGAGTTTCCCATCTGATCTGAGCGTGGAAGCTCTCCAAATATCGGGCTTCCATTTGCATACAAACATTTACAACCTCAAGTTAAACATTGTGAATGGAAGTTCGACAATTGTAGGGTGTCTATTCATATCTAATAATGAAAGCCCTACAATTGTAGGCCGTTCATTCTCATCTGAGAATGGAGGCCCTACAATTGTAGGGTGTCCAGTCATATCTAGAAATGAAAGCCCTACAATTGTAGGCCTTCCATTCACATCTGAGAATGAAAACCCTACAATTGTAGGGCTTCCATTCACCTCTGAGAATGGAGGCCCTACAATTGTAGGCCTTCCATTCACATCTGAGAATGAAAACCCTACAATTGTAGGCCTTCCATTGTTTATCTGTGAATGGATGGCCTACAATTGTAGGGCTTTCATTATCAGATATGAATGGACCGCCTACAATTGTAGGGATTATATTATCTGTGAATGGATGGCCTACAATTGTAGGGCTTCTATTCTCAGACATGAATGAACAGACTGCAATTGTGAAGGGATTATATTCCCAGGTGTGAATAACTAGCTTACAATTATATGGCATAATCTCAGTTAAGAATAAAAAGCAAACATCTTGAATAACTTCAAAATCTAAACAAATCACAAAATGAAATTCCGACCTTGATGGAAATGCAGAAATTATAACAGTATAAACAAGCCTTGATGTTTTATTAATGATTTTTGTCTAAATTACCTTTATGTGTACAGCAGCATTGATTTTTTTAAATAATGTATAGATCTGATGAGTAGCAAGCGAGAAAGTTTGTAGGGGACTGCTTTTCAAATGAAAAAATGTATCTTGGAAACTCGGTTGCACTTTGTATTGTAAAAGGGCAGAAGCATCAAGTTCTCATTATTTCTAAATTACTCTCAATGTGTTATAGTTGACCTATACTCGTGTAATACAGTGCAGTATTTGACAAAACAGTTCGTAGTCGGCAGAATTCTATTCTGCGCGGGAGGACCCCAACAGATTTCAAGTCTGTCGCCTTAACCACTCGGACACGAGTGCCGTATTTTACAATTTAAACCTAGTTGATCTACTCGTATAAGACAGTGAAGTATTTGACAAAATCATTTCGTAGTCGGCAGAATTCGAACCTGCGCGGAAAGACCCCAACAGATTTCTAGTCTGTCGCCTTAACCGCTCGGCCAGGACTGCCGTATTTTACAATTTAAACCTAGTTGATCTACTCGTATAATACAGTGAAGAATTTGACAAAACATTTCGTAGTCGGCAGGATTCGAACCTGCGCGGGGAGACCCCAACAGATTTCAAGTCTGTCGCCTTAACCACTCGGCCACGACTACGGTATATTGTAATTTATACCTAGTTGATCTATCTATTCCTATAAGACAGTGCAGTATCTCACAAAACATTTCGTAGTCGGCAGGATTCGAACCTGCGCGGGGAGACCCCAACAGATTTCAAGTCTGTCGCCTTAACCACTCGGCCACGACTACGGTATGTTGTAATTTATACCTAGTTGATCTATCTATTCCTATAAGACAGTGCAGTATCTGACAAAACATTTCGTAGTCGGCGGGATTCGAACCTGCGCGGGGAGACCCCAACAGATTTCAAGTCTGTCGCCTTAACCACTCGGCCACGACTACTATATTGTAATTTATACCTAGTAAAGTATTTGCATCGCTGCTTTGTTCGGACTCCAGAGTCCACATTTGATCTTAGGTATGGGTAGAAGGATTCGAGCGTAGAGACTAGAATCCGAACTGCTGGACCATCCAGTATGGGGAGGGTGGGTGGGATAAATGTTTTGGATCTTACCTGTCCTCGGAGCGACAAACCAAAGGCTTCTTCGACTTACCGTTCTCTCTCGTAGTGACCAAATTCACAAAGTGAATGTGGATCTTCCGACCGCTACGTCGCAGCGATGCAAATAGTAAAGTATTTGCATCGCTGCTTTGTTCGGACTCCAGAGTCCACATTTGATCTTAGGTATGGGTAGAAGGATTCTTCGCTCCGAACTTAGACCCCCAATCCAATCCACTATTCTCTCTTTCTCTATCCCACAACCCCCATCCCATCCCATATCTCATCCCATTTCTCAGCCCTAATCTTACCCGTGATTATCCTCGGGATACACAGCCTTTGCCACCAATAGTTTCTGTATCCATTTGTCTACCAGTTAATGGTCTTGATGTATTGTTCCCTGCCGACAGGATCCTCTAGCCGCTAACCCTCAAATGAGGCCAAGCCCATGTTTTGCAGGTACCATCCTTGTTTGCACACTACCGCAAGGCGTTTGGCAACTTACACTATTCATCATAGAGCCGTCTCAAGCTGCCTTACCTTTCTGCATTGTACCTTTTCTCATTGTTCCCTTACTGCTGTAGCCGACCAATTCTTAATTTCGCTTTGTCACACGGTGTCGCCTCATCAGCCCTTGGCATGTTGCAAAATAGTGAAGGCCTGGACTACCCCGAGATGGATTGTAGCACCTTGACCATTCTTACAATGCACATAGTTTGTCTTCGTCCCGACGACATATATACATGCTGAAATCTGAGCTGCCTAAAACGACCTCTCGTCTTGCCCGTCAGCAAATTTCGAGTGAAAACCGTTTTCTCACCGAGCCCATTCATCGGCGAAATTTGGCCGCCGTCCATTATACCTCCAGGTTGCTTCAAATTAAAGGACATCCTTATCCCAGTCGACCAGCGCTATTCGAATTCCCTCAAATGCTAAATGATATGTTGTACCTATAAATTGGACTTGTGTAAATTTAAACTAGAGCATCATAAATAAATCAACCCCAACCGAATACAAGTGGATCCATTTCAATTTCCGCTGCGCCGACTACTCCCACTATCTATTAGATCGATGAGAAATCTGAGATCACCTCTAGGTATCAACATTCAGAGTAATCTGAGCTGGAACAGTCAGACCTGACATGCAGCATTCAAAGCTACCCGCATCTTAAACTTCCTCATGCATCTTAAACTTCCGAAACTTCTACCCAGCCTCAAAAGGCTGTCAATGAGAAGTTGTACACTGCCTTAGTTAGACCAAACCTTGAGTAGGGGCTGCCCGCTTTTCTGTTATGATTTCTCAAGAAGAAGTAGCGTCTCAAAAAATGCTGGCAAACTAATGCTGGTTATAACTGTAAGATAGAAGGAAAGCGAACCAACTCACCTACCTATACAAAATGCTCCACAACATATTGTTAAAATTAAACCTACCGTCCTGAAACCAAAACTTTACTTGACTGCGCAGGGGGAACAACGAACAAATCAATGAAATCACAGCCAACACTAACATTTACCTTCCTTCCCAAAATTGTGAGAAAGTGGAACAAGCAACAAAAGGAAACAAGCAACAAAAGGAAACAAGCAAAATGCAGCATACTGTGGCGGGAACTCCCCCGGCCAACCTAAGGCTGTTAGGATAAGTCGGACACCTATTAAACCGACGACAATCTTCCCCACCCAAGGCTCTTCCCTATACGAGAGATCACTCAGAGCAACCTAAAGGCTAAGGGTGCAGGTCCGTTTTGGTGGAAATATACCGCCGATTATGATGATGGCGATTACTCTCTGTTAATTACACAATAAACCTGTGAACAAATACACCTTATTGTCGGTATAGGCCTACAAAGATCAACACTGATGATTTATTCTCAACAATCAATACAATGTACGATAATTAGGATTTAATTGGGGCTGTTTCATTTCCTGAGTTCTTAATTACTGGGGAGGAAAACCTACTGCTTACAACAGCAACGCGCAATCGCATCAACAATGTGCAGCGCCATGCGCAACGCCCAACTACGTAATGTCCAACAGCATACGCAGTGCACAACAGCATACGCAGTGCACAACAGCATACGCAGTGTACTGCATCATACGCAATGTACTACCGCATACGCAATGTACTACAGCATATACAATGCACTACAGCGTACACAATGTATTATATAGCATATACAATGCGCCACAGCATATACAATGTACTAGCGGTATGCGCAATGTACGTACAACTCAGAACACAAGTCGTGAATCTACATGTACTGTACTTCTTCCGGTGGCGCGGCACTCCACCAACTAACCACGAACACGCATTACGTACAATGTACGATAATTAGGATTTAATTGGGGCTGTTTCATTTCCTGAGTTCTTAATTACTGGGGAGGAAAACCTACTGCTTACAACAGCAACGCGCAATCGCATCAACAATGTGCAGCGCCATGCGCAACGCCCAACTACGTAATGTCCAACAGCATACGCAGTGCACAACAGCATACGCAGTGCACAACAGCATACGCAGTGTACTGCATCATACGCAATGTACTACCGCATACGCAATGTACTACAGCATATACAATGCACTACAGCGTACACAATGTATTATATAGCATATACAATGCGCCACAGCATATACAATGTACTAGCGGTATGCGCAATGTACGTACAACTCAGAACACAAGTCGTGAATCTACATGTACTGTACTTCTTCCGGTGGCGCGGCACTCCACCAACTAACCACGAACACGCATTACGTACCACCCAGGTAAACACGTACACCATGTAAAAACACCTACATGTACATGTACTTACACCTATATCTTACACCTATAGATTTGTTACACAATCTCGTGCATTCACGCAGCGAGTCACTGAGCGGTAAGCTCCGCCCAGCCAGCGCGCGCAACTACAGGTCACGTACGCCCTGGGTTGCATTTCATTCATAAGGTTATAATTACAATAGCATAGACAGCACTAAGTCATTGCACTTTCCGTCACAATGCCATTAACTTTGGTAGCACCAAGCTTCGACGGCAAATCAGAGTGGACGAAATGAGTCTGACCTGTTACTTACCGGCCTCACTGGACTGCTGGGCAGCATCTCCGTGTTATTTCGTTTCAAACAATACTCACAATCTCCAATACTTCCCAGATGTCCCTTATTCATCGTAACCCCTTCAATTGGTGCGCCAGACAAGGCCATTGTTTTGAAGAGTACCCAATGATGTGCTTTCACTTCTGATGTGCCAAAGTTCTAAACCTGACTTGCATCCTTCCTCCGTCCCTCGTAGGCGTGTTGTCACACGGCCGTCGTCTTGTATGCCGAACGAGGTCAGTGATTGCTACAACACTCTCCCACTTCAATGCATCATGGTCCTTCCTACAAAGTATTCCTATGCAAATCGGTTAGCTCAGCTAACAATTTAAAATATATCTACTGATGCATGCTAGCACCAAAGTATTCAAATTCACGATTTACCTCCTCCTTATGATTGATTAGCCGACAGTGGCCTTGATATTTATCTCCTGATAATTCGCTTTGCCTAACTAATTTTGCGGCCTGCTTCTTTTATTTACGGTACTCATTCCCCAATTATTATTGTTAGTCCCATTTTCCCGAGAGTTTTTATTATCTCATTTTTATTACCGGGGTTCATCCCCTCATTTGTTGTTTGTTTTATTTCTTAAACTTCACTGTTATTTGCAAGACAAAATCGTGGACACCAAAATACATCGATTGGGCCACGCCCGCCATAGTGAGTGTCTTGTAGCGTGACGTGGGCATGGCCAAACACTTGCACAGTACAATTTTAACCGTCGTGTAATTTCATACAAGCAGGTAACTAAAACCTTGAAGTGCTTAAAGGTTTCCTTTTCTCTTTATTAACAGTGATGGCATTTACAAACGAAAACCCCCAACCATTACCAAAACCAAGTTGGTATAATTTGCCTACAAGTGAAATACGTTAACTCAACTCAAGTGCAGCAAATCACGCTAAGGCAAAGAATCCCGCCGGACAGCATAGCGACCAATTGGTCAGACGTCAAAATCATGCAATGCGAGTTGTCGACCTCCCGAGAATCTGTGGCCACTGAATCGGCCTATCTAGCTTACATTTAAGGGGAATACAGAATACACCTAAATAACTCCGTGCTATTTAAACTGGGGCTGTTGCCCCCATTGTCATGCCTCTGTTTTATTAAGCAATATCTACAACCTACAAGCGTCAAACCTTATACGTTTTAGATCCAATTTACCATAAATACCCGCTTCATTATTCATTTCATCTTTCTTGACTATTTTTATGTTGGTATTGCCTCGTTTCTGTTTTGTTTTCTATTGTAACAACCTTGACTTCCTACTGCTGTCTAAGTAATATTCATAACCCTTTGCTTGCCCTTGTTTGTTGCTTTGTTGCTTTATTACATTATTACATTATCCTACTTTCTGCACAAACATATTGTTCGTTTGTTGCCATTCGTGGCCGAATAACTAATACAACATATAAAACATAACAGATACCTTTACCTGCCTTCTTAATTCACTGGGGCTATTCCCCTTTTTATAAATACATTATTACAAATTGGGCCTTTCCCAACCTCTGCCTTGTGCCTTCGCCAACATCAATATCTGGGGCTCTTCCCCACATCTCTTTCTGGGCCTTTCCCCATCCCTGCCTGGGGATTTTCCCCGCATTTATTTCTGAGGCTTTTCTTCACATCGATCTCTGGGGCTTTTCTCCACATCGATCTCTGGGGCTTTTTCCCACATCGATCTCTGGGGCTTTTCCCCGCATTTGTTTCTGGGGTCTTTCCCCCCAGCTTTCTGCCTTGGGCCTTTCCCCACATCAATGTCTGGGTTTTTTTCACATTAAACTCTGGGTTTTTGTCTCGCAATAATCTCTGGCTTTTCCCCACATCTATACATCTATACATCTACACATTATATACATATCTCCCTGGGGCCTTTCCCCACATTAACATCCGAGCCTTTTCCTCACATTAAAATCTAGGTTTTTCCTTACATTTAACTATGGGGCTTTTTCCCATTTTTCTGGGGCCTTTCCCCATCTCAACCTGGGGCTTTTCCCCACCTCTCAGCCTGGGGCCTTTCCCCACATATTTCTGGGGATTTTCCCCCGCATCGATCTCCTGGGCTTTTCGCCACATCGATCTCCGGGGCTTTTCCCCACACCCATCAATAGCCTTTCGCCTCAATTTATATCTTTGTATATGGGGCTTTCTATTTCATGCCTATCAACGGTGCTTTGGACCATTCATGTCTACAAATCAGGTTTTCCACCTGTCAAAAATAAACATCAATGTCTGTTGTTTTGTCCACATTAAACTCTGGGTTTTTGTCTCACATTAATCTCCGGCTTTTTCCCACATCTATTTCTGGAGGTTTTCTATACATATCTCCCTGGGGCCTTTCCCCACATTAATATCCGAGGCTTTTTCTCACATTAAAATCTAGGTTTTTCCTTACATTTAACTATAGGGCTTTTTCCCATTTCTCTGGTGCCTTTCCCCACCCCTCAGCCTGGGGCCTTTCCCCACATCTATTTCTGGGGATTTTTCCCTGCATCGATCTCTGGTTTTTTTTTCCCGCATCGATCTCTAGGGCCTTCCGCCACACCCATCTATAGCCTTTCGCCTCAATTTATATCTTTGTATATGGGGCTTTCTATTTCATGCCTATCAACGGTGCTTTTGACCATTCATGTCTACAAATCAGGTTTTCCACCTGTCAAAAATATTTTTAAAAAAAATATTTGTTTATTTTTTGCTCTTCACCTCATTTTCATGAATGGGGCTTTTCACCTCATTTCTATGAATGGGGGTTTTCACCTCATTTCTATGAATGTGGGTTTTCACCTCATTTCTATGAATGGGGGTTTTCACCTCATTTCTATGAATGTGGATTTTCACCTCAATTCTATGAATGGGGCTTTTCACCTCAATTCTATGAATGGGGCTTTTTACCTCAATTCTATGAATGGGGCTTTTCACCTCATTTCTATGAATGGGGCTTTTCACATAATTTCTATGAATGGGGCTTTTCACCTCAATTCTATGAATAGGGCTGTTCATCTCATTTCTATGATTGGGGCTGTTTACCTCATTTATATGATTAGGGCTTTTTACCTCATTTCTATGAATGGGGCTTTTTACCTCATTTCTATGATTGGGGATTTTTACCTCATGTCTATGAATGGGGCTTTTTACCTCATTTCTATGAATGGGGCTGTTCACCCCATTTCTATGAATGGGGCTTTTTACCTCATTTCTATGAATGGGGCTTTTCACCCCATTTTTTATGAATGGTTTTTCACCTCATGTGTATGAATGGTTTTTCACCTCATTTGTATGAATGGCTTTTCACCTCATTTGTATGAATGGCTTTTCACCTCATTTGTATGAATGGCTTTTCACCTCATTTTGTATGAATGGCTTTTCATCTCATTTTGTATAAACGGGGCGTTTCACTTCATTTTTATGAATGGCTTTTCATGTCATTTTGCATAAACGGGGCTTTTTCCCTGTCTATACCATGGTTACCTAAAGCATCCCCAAAAAATCTAAACAGAATTTTGGAGAAACCACAACACTCCGGAAAACACTAAACGCCACAAAGAAAAGGGGGCGGGGGTTACCTCTGTTCCATCTGTTCCATCTCTTGCTTACCATGAAACTTGTTAGAGAAAACAATAAAACCAACCGCAAAACTTGCCAGCCCTCTTTTATATTTTAAACCCTAGTCCAAACACACCTCCCCATGGGGTATGTTACTCTGCTCATGCCAAAACATTGCCCTGCCTATGTACACGTACATTACCTGTACCTGTACACATTATGTACCGCATATCTTGGATTAGCAGCAGTATCGGCTAACAGGAGTCAGTTAAAGACATAGGAATTCACAAGATAAGATTCACAGTTAGAAGTTCTTGACATCGGGCTTAAATTGAACTACTTCGTCCACACTGACGTACCTAAATTATTTAGGCAAATGCTTATCACCGGTAACCTTTGTTTAGCATTTTGCATCTTGACACGCGCATCTACTGCATAATATCAACTGTAAGATTTTGTATTTATTTATTTATTTATTTATTTTCCCAACAGTTTAACTGCAGCAAATTTGTTCGGCTAAAACCGACTCATTCTAAACATGCCTTAGTTGATAAAAGTATTATGCAGTAATATAATCCTTTATTAGGGTCAACAAAACATTATTTCCGATTTTGGAAACAAACATACCATGGTGGCAACTTCCGTTAAGGTAAACTCACGCAACAGTTTGTGCACTAAGGATTAGCAAGGTTTAACAGCCAGAAAATATTCAATCGAAATAACTCTTTGTTTAGGATATGACTTGTCTTCCTGAAGACCTTATTTTAGCCAAAACATTTGTATGCGGGGCCTGTGTTTGTTTCCTCCCACCATTTCACTACTATTTCCCATATCATATAGGTACAGCACGTCTACTCCAGCAAAAGATAAACAAAAAAACCTTCAGATGTTGACGCTCAGTGTCCATTGCTGTAATGCTTGCCGTTTATTAGACAGCAAAAATTGTCCACTTTCAATAATACTCTTCCAAGGAATTGACCACAATGTCATATAAATCGCCAGACTCCGAAATTTGTTGTCTGATATGCACATACAATTTGTAAATAGAAAATTGTTCCCAGATACTTGGTTGCAGTCCTTTCACATGCATCACTTTCACATATTTAGTTGTGAGCCAAGCGTTACATTTATCATTATCACTTTAAGGGCATTTACCAACTATTTACCAGATACCATTTTCTGGGTAATATTTGCCAACATCGGGGCGCCCAACCCCGCCGAGAGACCACACTTGAGTCTGACCCTTACCTTCTGTTCATTGTTACACTCTGCTAAGACTATGGTCATCTAGAGCAACCAAATCCTGCAAGTGCAACCACAACTGAACATAAATTAATATATTCTCCTTAGACCTATACAGTTGCTTTTACTGTACATGTTCCCGTCGTACATGCCTACTGTACTTTCCACCAACACCGTTTGGGAACTTCCTCTCACCAAGATATACTACCGTTGTGTCTAATCCTTGATTAATATCTATCTCTTGGCTAAACTTACTCTATACAATATTGTTTAACAGCAACGCATGAGGAGGCATGGCTGTTCCCGGTACACAAGTGCGAATTTTCTCAAATCAGACTTGGAATACATTAAGCCACATGCTTGAAACTAAAGAGTGAATAAAATTCAACGGATGGAATGTGCTATTGCAAGGCAGCGCAAATGCGGCCTCTGTCTTCAGTTAAAATATTGAACTTTGATTGCAACCGATAGCCAATCGCATTAATTCACCGTTTCCGAGTCTATTTCTTTGGTGAATTTTGGCTATCATGAACGGAATGTTAAAGTAAATATGCACGTATATTTCACCACCCTCTCATTCCTGTTTGCAGGTTAACACGATACAACTTGCCTCGTAAGGAACAACGCGTGGTTCTAAACCCATCTCATGCCCTGTGGCTTTGCCATGGGGCTTCGCCGCCTTGTACATACACGCTCCCATAACAATCAAGGTCTGATCGCCTGGGCTGTGCCAAACATAAACCAATTTCAGGGACTAACTATAAATACCCTTTCTAGGGGCCTATTATCACTCCTAAACCTTGGAGACCCAGGGCAAAGCTTTACCCCTCTATCGCTCCAAGGACCTCCTCCATTGTGTTAGTGCCTCTGGTAATGAAGATTCTGCTTCACCAGACCCCTGCCATACTAGTCATCACATGTCATGTACATATGGGATTAAATCAAGAGAAACGTGAAATACATAAACGGTGCTGTGTCTGTTAAATCACAGAGGGATAAATCCATCGTTCTAACCTTGTCCATCCTACCTCTTGCTACCAGCATACACATATTCATGGTGAACTGCCTTTACAGTCACCAGTGATAATATTTTTAATTCAGAAAAGGTCTGACATATGTCCTTATATAGGACTACAAAGTTTTCCTCTGAGATAAACCACTCATTCTGAATTTAGACAAAGTTTGGAAAAAACAACCCCTCACCTGGTAGTCACTTGGCTACCTACGGACTCATTCGCCGCATCTGATATGAAACATCCGCTAATGCCCATGAAGTTCCACTAACATAATTGCATAAGCTGGCGCTACGGTGGCCTAAGAGTAGGGGTGTCATACACACCGTGCAGACCCACTAGACAACGAGTAACAACATGAGAATTTGCAGATCTCATGAAATGTATCATCTGAAAAAGAAAGACTTATATGAAAAATATGAGCAACATACATACTAGAAAAGATGATTTGAAATGCTTGAAAGATGTAAATAGAATAAATGAGATGGTTCAAAAAACACTTTTTAATTACTGTTGCTTAATACGTTGGTTGTCTAGGAAAAAGCGCAATCTGAAAAGTTTATCGGACCATAACTTGGCAACGCTTTGACCGATTTTGAAAGTTGAAAGAGATTTGCAATCTACTCACCAAGCCCTTCAAGAAATAGTCCCAAATAACTTCCTAAAAGCAATATTAAAATTTGTATTGTCCCCCCTACTAAGAGCTTGAAAATGTTCTATATGCCTTTTCACAGCTATTCTCCGCAAATCTGCCCAAAGGTTTGCCAAATTCATTATTTCGATCAACCTATTGGGGATCAAGTTTCCTTTTTATGCACAATTGTCACGAAGATATGAACGTGAATCATATTTTGTAAAGAACAAATCAATAACTGTGAAACAAAGGAGAACAACCATTTAATCATATACTCATAACCAGGAAGGGTTTACTAAACCTGCTGGGTTTAACTGCCGTAGGCCTTACTTCCTCAGATCTCAGAATTGTCAGGAACGCCGAACATACGTAATAGCCGTACTATACTGTGCCAAAGCTACCACTAATTTACTCACGGCGACGCTAAGGATTACAAATAAAATGTACATGTACAAGCTTTGCATTTTGAAAGCCACCTTACGTCTTCTTCATTTTAGACACCCTTGCATTACTCATAGATTTGGTATACTCTGATAACCGGACCGGCATTTTCTTTACTAAAGAGTACTACTATAAGAACCATGATAAAACTCGGTCCGACATAGGCCTACTGATAAATAACCAAATTCCCATATCCACATACCTTTGGACAATACCCACGCCTTCGTGAACATTCCGCAGGAATGCGAGGCCATCTTCTTCTCGCAGTTAAATGTCGTGCCGTGCATGCTTGAGCGCGTGCTATTATCCAAAGTACAATAGCGTTGTGCAATAGCGTTGTACAATAGCTTTGTACAATACAAAGACTGCGTACGCCTACCTAATGTACCACGCCCGTCGCGCTGACCCTGTCAGCCTCAACGTACGTATATACATTGAGGAATTCCTACATGGTATATGTGAAAACACACAAATGGTATTCAAAAGAACGAATTTTAAACAAGAACTTGCCCAAATTCTTATTATGACCTTCCGCAGCCGAATAACCATAATCAAATTTTACATTAACAAAATGACATGGCTGCTCCATAAAATTGTACCTCCTTACCAGTGTCATGTTCGACCACCGGCAAGGATTTAGATATCTCCTACCTTGTTTCCTAAAACGAACACCAATCTAGGCTCTACCTCCATCGGAATCGCAAACCTGCACAATTCCCCACCATTAGGATCGAAGTCCTCCCTTTAGGCACCCGTTATGGCCAGCCGAACTAGTAATTGGCTGGTCAACGGGCCGAGTATGGGTGGCCTAAGGTACGTGTATACATCAGCGGAGGCTATGTACGTCTTGCTCATATTGGTCAAATTCACAAAGTGAATGTGGATCTTCCGACCGCTACGTCGCAGCGATGCAAATAGTTGATCTATCTATTCCTATAAGACAGTGCAGTATCTGACAAAACATTTCGTAGTCGGCAGGATTCGAACCTGCGCGGGGAGACCCCAACAGATTTCAAGTCTGTCGCCTTAACCACTCGGCCACGACTACGGTATGTTGTAATTTATACCTAGTTGATCTATCTATTCCTATAAGACAGTGCAGTATCTGACAAAACATTTCGTAGTCGGCAGGATTCGCACCTGCGCGGGGAGACCCCAACAGATTTCAAGACTGTCGCCTTAACCAATCGGCCACGACTGCCGTAGTTTACAATTTAAACCTATTTGATCTACTCGTATAAGACAGTGAAGTATTTGACAAAATCCTTTCGTAGTCGGCAGGATTCGAACATGCGCGGGGAGACCCCAACAGATTTCAAGTCTGTCGCCTTAACCACTTGACCACGACTACTGTATGTTGTAATTTATACGTAGTTGATCTATCTACTCCTATAAGACAGTGCAGTATCTGACAAAACATGTCGTAGTCGGCGGATTCGAACCTGCGCGGGGAGACACCAACATATTTCAAGTCTGTCGCCTTAACCACTCGGCCACGACTACGGTATGTTGTAATTTATACCTAGTTGATCTATCTATTCCTATAAGACAGTGCAGTATCTGACAAAACATTTCGTAGTCGGCAGGATTCGAACCTGCGCGGGGAGACTCCAACATATTTCTAGTCTGTCCCCTTAACCGCTCGGCCACGACTACCGTATTTTTACAATTTAAACCTAGTTGACCTATACTCGTGTAATACAGTGCAGTATTTGACAAAACATTTCGTAGTCGGCAGAATTCTATTCTGCGCGGGAGGACCCCAACAGATTTCAAGTCTGTCGCCTTAACCACTCGGACACGACTGCCGTATTTTACAATTTAAACCTAGTTGATCTACTCGTATAATACAGTGAAGAATTTGACAAAACATTTCGTAGTCGACAGGATTCGAACCTGCGCGGGGAGACCCCAACAGATTTCAAGTCTGTCGCCTTAACCACTCGGCCACGACTACGGTATATTGTAATGTATACCTAGTTGATCTATCTATTCCTATAAGACAGTGCAGTATCTGACAAAACATTTCGTAGTCGGCAGGATTCGAACCTGCGCGGGGAGACCCCAACAGATTTCAAGTCTGTCGCCTTAACCACTCGGCCACGACTACGGTATATTGTAATTTATACCTAGTTGATCTATCTATTCCTATAAGACAGTGCAGTATCTGACAAAACATTTCGTAGTCGGCAGGATTCGAACCTCCGCGGGGAGACACCAACAGATTTCAAGTTTGTCGCCTTAACCACTCGGCCACGACTACTGTATGTTGTAATTTATACGTAGTTGATCTATCTACTCCTATAAGACAGTGCAGTATCTGACAAAACATGTCGTAGTCGGCGGATTCGAACCTGCGCGGGGAGACACCAACATATTTCAAGTCTGTCGCCTTAACCACTCGGCCACGACTACGGTATGTTGTAATTTATACCTAGTTGATCTATCTATTCCTATAAGACAGTGCAGTATCTGACAACACATTTCGTAGTCGGCAGGATTCGAACCTGCGCGGGGAGACTCCAACATATTTCTAGTCTGTCCCCTTAACCGCTCGGCCACGACTACCGTATTTTTACAATTTAAACCTAGTTGACCTATACTCGTGTAATACAGTGCAGTATTTGACAAAACATTTCGTAGTCGGCAGAATTCTATTCTGCGCGGGAGGACCCCAACAGATTTCAAGTCTGTCGCCTTAACCACTCGGACACGACTGCCGTATTTTACAATTTAAACCTAGTTGATCTACTCGTATAATACAGTGAAGAATTTGACAAAACATTTCGTAGTCGACAGGATTCGAACCTGCGCGGGGAGACCCCAACAGATTTCAAGTCTGTCGCCTTAACCACTCGGCCACGACTACGGTATATTGTAATGTATACCTAGTTGATCTATCTATTCCTATAAGACAGTGCAGTATCTGACAAAACATTTCGTAGTCGGCAGGATTCGAACCTGCGCGGGGAGACCCCAACAGATTTCAAGTCTGACGCCTTAACCACTCGGCCACGACTACGGTATATTGTAATTTATACCTAGTTGATCTATCTATTCCTATAAGACAGTGCAGTATCTGACAAAACATTTCGTAGTCGGCAGGATTCGAACCTCCGCGGGGAGACCCCAACAGATTTCAAGTCTGTCGCCTTAACCACTCGGCCACGACTGCCGTATTTTACAATTTAAACCTAGTTGATCTACTCGTATAATACAGTGAAGAATTTGACAAAATATTTCGTAGTCGGCAGGATTCGAACCTGCGCGGGGAGACCCCAACAGATTTCAAGTCTGTCGCCTTAACCACTTGGCCACGACTACGGTATGTTGTAATTTATACCTAGTTGATCTATCTATTCCTATAAGACAGTGCAGTATCTGACAAAACATTTCGTAGTCGGCAGGATTCGAACCTGCGCGGTGAGACCCCAACAGATTTCAAGTCTGTCGCCTTAACCACTCGGCCACGACTACGGTATGTTGTAATTTGTACCTAGTTGATCTATCTATTCCTATAAGACAGTGCAGTATCTGACAAAACATTTCGTAGTCGGCAGGATTCGAACCTGCGCGGGGAGACCCCAACAGATTTCAAGTCTGTCGCCTTAACCACTCGACCACGACTGCCGTATTTTACAATTTAAACCTATTTGATCTACTCGTATAAGACAGTGAAGTATTTGACAAAATCATTTCGTAGTCGGCAGAATTCGAACCTGCGCGGGGAGACCCCAACAGATTTCAAGTCTGTCGCCTTAACCACTCTGCCACGACTACGGTATGTTGTAATTTATACCTAGTTGATCTATCTATTCATATAAGACAGTGCAGTATCTGACAAAACATTTCGTAGTCGGCAGGATTCGAACCTGCGCGGGGAGACCCCAACAGATTTCAAGTCTGTCGCCTTAACCACTCGGCCACGACTGCCGTATTTTATAATTTAAACCTATTTGATCTAATCGTATAAGACAGTGAAGTATTTGACAAAATCATTTCGTAGTCGGCAGGATTCGAAACTGCGCGGAGAACCTCAACAGATTTCAAGTCTGTCGCTTTAACCACTCGGCCACGACTACTGTATGTTGTAATTTATACCTAGTTGATATATCTATTCCTATAAGACAGTGCAGTATCTGACAAAACATTTCGTAGTCGGCAGGATTCGAACCTGCGCGGGGAGACCCCAACAGATTTCAAGTCTGTCGCCTTAACCACTCGGCCACGACTACGGTATGTTGTAATATATACCTAGTTGATCTATCTATTCCTATAAGTCAGTGCAGTATCTGACAAAACATTTCGTAGTCGGCAGGATTCGAACCTGCGCGGGGAGACCCCAACAGATTTCAAGTCTGTCGCCTTAACCGCTCGGCCACGACTACGGTATGTTGTAATTTATACCTAGTTGATCTATCTATTCCTATAAGACAGTGCAGTATCTGACAAAACATTTCGTAGTCGGCAGGATTCGAACCTGCGCGGGGAGACCCCATCAGATTTCAAGTCTGTCGCCTTAACCACTCGGCCACGACTGCCGTATTTTACAATTTAAACCTATTTGATCTACTCGTATAAGACAGTGAAGTATTTGACAAAATCATTTCGTAGTCGGCAGGATTCGAACCTGCGCGGGGAGACCCCAACAGATTTCAAGTCTGTCGCCTTAACCACTCGGCCACGACTGCCGTATTTTACAATTTAAACCTATTTGATCTACTCGTATAAGACAGTGAAGTATTTGACAAAATCATTTCGTAGTCGGCAGGATTCGAACCTGCGCGGGGAGACCCCAACAGATTTCAAGTCTGTCGGCTTAACCACTCTGCCACGACTACGGTATGTTGTAATTTATACCTAGTTGATCTATCTATTCCTATAAGACAGTGCAGTATCTGACAAAACATTTCGTAGTCGGCAGGATTCGAACCTGCGCGGGGAGACCCCAACAGATTTCAAGTCTGTCGCCTTAACCACTCGGCCACGACTGCCGTATTTTATAATTTAAACCTATTTGATCTAATCGTATAAGACAGTGAAGTATTTGACAAAATCATTTCGTAGTCGGCAGGATTCGAAACTGCGCGGAGAACCCCAACAGATTTCAAGTCTGTCGCTTTAACCACTCGGCCACGACTACTGTATGTTGTAATTTATACCTAGTTGATATATCTATTCCTATAAGACAGTGCAGTATCTGACAAAACATTTCGTAGTCGGCAGGATTCGAACCTGCGCGGGGAGACCCCAACAGATTTCAAGTCTGTCGCCTTAACCACTCGGCCACGACTACGGTATGTTGTAATATATACCTAGTTGATCTATCTATTCCTATAAGTCAGTGCAGTATCTGACAAAACATTTCGTAGTCGGCAGGATTCGAACCTGCGCGGGGAGACCCCAACAGATTTCAAGTCTGTCGCCTTAACCACTCGGCCACGACTGCCGTATTTTATAATTTAAACCTATTTGATCTAATCGTATAAGACAGTGAAGTATTTGACAAAATCATTTCGTAGTCGGCAGGATTCGAACCTGCGCGGGGAGACCCCAACAGATTTCAAGTCTGTCGCCTTAACCACTCGGCCACGACTACTGTATGTTGTAATTTATACCTAGTTGATCTATCTATTCCTATAAGACAGTGCAGTATCTGACAAAACATTTCGTAGTCGGCAGGATTCGAACCTGCGCGGGGAGACCCCATCAGATTTCAAGTCTGTCGCCTTAACCACTCGGCCACGACTACTGTATGTTGTAATTTATACCTAGTTGATCTATCTATTCATATAAGACAGTGCAGTATCTGACAAAACATTTCGTAGTCGGCAGGATTCGAACCTGAGCGGGGAGACCCCAACAGATTTCAAGTCTGTCGCCTTAACCACTTGACCACGACTAC
Source organism: Crossaster papposus (assembly GCA_037893245.1). Lineage (NCBI taxonomy): Eukaryota > Metazoa > Echinodermata > Asteroidea > Velatida > Solasteridae > Crossaster > Crossaster papposus. Next base: position 549,675 of record JBAIAA010000827.1, on the reverse strand, counting down.
TGTATGTTGTAATTTATACCTAGTTGATCTATCTATACCTATAATACAGTGCAGTATCTGACAAAACTTGTCGTAGTCGGCAGGATTCGAACCTGCGCGGGGAGACACCAACAGATTTCAAGTCTGTCGCCTTAACCACTCGGCCACGACTACTGTATGTTGTAATTTATACGTAGTTGATCTATCTACTCCTATAAGACAGTGCAGTATCTGACAAAACATGTCGTAGTCGGCAGATTCGAACCTGCGCGGGGAGACACCAACAGATTTCAAGTCTGTCGCCTTAACCACTCGGCCACGACTACGGTATGTTGTAATTTATACCTAGTTGATCTATCTATTCCTATAAGACAGTGCAGTATCTGACAAAACATTTCGTAGTCGGCAGGATTCGAACCTGCGCGGGGAGACCCCATCAGATTTCAAGTCTGTCGCCTTAACCACTCGGCCACGACTACGGTATATTGTAATTTATACCTAGTTGATCTATCTATTCCTATAAGACAGTGCAGTATCTGACAAAACATTTCGTAGTCGGCAGGATTCGAACCTGCGCGGGGAGACCCCAACAGATTTCAAGTCTGTCGCCTTAACCACTCGGCCACGACTGCCGTATTTTACAATTTAAACCTATTTGATCTACTCGTATAAGACAGTGAAGTATTTGACAAAATCATTTCGTAGTCGGCAGGATTCGAACCTGCGCGGGGAGACCCCAACAGATTTCAAGTCTGTCGCCTTAACCACTTGGCCACGACTACGGTATGTTGTAATTTATACCTAGTTGATCTATCTATTCCTATAAGACAGTGCAGTATCTGACAAAACATTTCGTAGTCGGCAGGATTCGAACCTGCGCGGGGAGACCCCAACAGATTTCAAGTCTGTCGCCTTAACCACTCGACCACGACTGCCGTATTTTACAATTTAAACCTATTTGATCTACTCGTATAAGACAGTGAAGTATTTGACAAAATCATTTCGTAGTCGGCAGGATTCGAACCTGCGCGGGGAGACCCCAACAGATTTCAAGTCTGTCGCCTTAACCACTCTGCCACGACTACGGTATGTTGTAATTTATACCTAGTTGATCTATCTATTCCTATAAGACAGTGCAGTATCTGACAAAACATTTCGTAGTCGGCAGGATTCGAACCTGCGCGGGGAGACCCCAACAGATTTCAAGTCTGTCGCCTTAACCACTCGGCCACGACTGCCGTATTTTATAATTTAAACCTATTTGATCTAATCGTATAAGACAGTGAAGTATTTGACAAAATCATTTCGTAGTCGGCAGGATTCGAAACTGCGCGGAGAACCTCAACAGATTTCAAGTCTGTCGCTTTAACCACTCGGCCACGACTACTGTATGTTGTAATTTATACCTAGTTGATATATCTATTCCTATAAGACAGTGCAGTATCTGACAAAACATTTCGTAGTCGGCAGGATTCGAACCTGCGCGGGGAGACCCCAACAGATTTCAAGTCTGTCGCCTTAACCACTCGGCCACGACTACGGTATGTTGTAATATATACCTAGTTGATCTATCTATTCCTATAAGTCATTGCAGTATCTGACAAAACATTTCGTAGTCGGCAGGATTCGAACCTGCGCGGGGAGACCCCAACAGATTTCAAGTCTGTCGCCTTAACCGCTCGGCCACGACTACGGTATGTTGTAATTTATACCTAGTTGATCTATCTATTCCTATAAGACAGTGCAGTATCTGACAAAACATTTCGTAGTCGGCAGGATTCGAACCTGCGCGGGGAGACCCCATCAGATTTCAAGTCTGTCGCCTTAACCACTCGGCCACGACTGCCGTATTTTACAATTTAAACCTATTTGATCTACTCGTATAAGACAGTGAAGTATTTGACAAAATCATTTCGTAGTCGGCAGGATTCGAACCTGCGCGGGGAGACCCCAACAGATTTCAAGTCTGTCGCCTTAACCACTCGGCCACGACTGCCGTATTTTACAATTTAAACCTATTTGATCTACTCGTATAAGACAGTGAAGTATTTGACAAAATCATTTCGTAGTCGGCAGGATTCGAACCTGCGCGGGGAGACCCCAACAGATTTCAAGTCTGTCGCCTTAACCACTCTGCCACGACTACGGTATGTTGTAATTTATACCTAGTTGATCTATCTATTCCTATAAGACAGTGCAGTATCTGACAAAACATTTCGTAGTCGGCAGGATTCGAACCTGCGCGGGGAGACCCCAACAGATTTCAAGTCTGTCGCCTTAACCACTCGGCCACGACTACGGTATATTGTAATTTATACCTAGTTGATCTATCTATTCCTATAAGACAGTGCAGTATCTGACAAAACATTTCGTAGTCGGCAGGATTCGAACCTCCGCGGGGAGACCCCAACAGATTTCAAGTCTGTCGCCTTAACCACTCGGCCACGACTGCCGTATTTTACAATTTAAACCTAGTTGATCTACTCGTATAATACAGTGAAGAATTTGACAAAACATTTCGTAGTCGGCAGGATTCGAACCTGCGCGGGGAGACCCCAACAGATTTCAAGTCTGTCGCCTTAACCACTTGGCCACGACTACGGTATATTGTAATGTATACCTAGTTGATCTATCTATTCCTATAAGACAGTGCAGTATCTGACAAAACATTTCGTAGTCGGCAGGATTCGAACCTGCGCGGGGAGACCCCAACAGATTTCAAGTCTGTCGCCTTAACCACTCGGCCACGACTGCCGTATTTTACAATTTAAACCTATTTGATCTACTCGTATAAGACAGTGAAGTATTTGACAAAATAATTTCGTAGTCGGCAGGATTCGAACCTGCGCGGGGAGACCCCAACAGATTTCAAGTCTGTCGCCTTAACCACTTGGCCACGACTACGGTATGTTGTAATTTATACCTAGTTGATCTATCTATTCCTATAAGACAGTGCAGTATCTGACAAAACATTTCGTAGTCGGCAGGATTCGAACCTGCGCGGTGAGACCCCAACAGATTTCAAGTCTGTCGCCTTAACCACTCGGCCACGACTACGGTATGTTGTAATTTGTACCTAGTTGATCTATCTATTCCTATAAGACAGTGAAGTATCTGACAAAACATTTCGTAGTCGGCAGGATTCGAACCTGCGCGGGGAGACCCCAACAGATTTCAAGTCTGTCGCCTTAACCACTCGACCACGACTGCCGTATTTTACAATTTAAACCTATTTGATCTACTCGTATAAGACAGTGAAGTATTTGACAAAATCATTTCGTAGTCGGCAGGATTCGAACCTGCGCGGGGAGACCCCAACAGATTTCAAGTCTGTCGCCTTAACCACTCTGCCACGACTACGGTATGTTGTAATTTATACCTAGTTGATCTATCTATTCCTATAAGACAGTGCAGTATCTGACAAAACATTTCGTAGTCGGCAGGATTCGAACCTGCGCGGGGAGACCCCAACAGATTTCAAGTCTGTCGCCTTAACCACTCGGCCACGACTGCCGTATTTTATAATTTAAACCTATTTGATCTAATCGTATAAGACAGTGAAGTATTTGACAAAATCATTTCGTAGTCGGCAGGATTCGAAACTGCGCGGAGAACCTCAACAGATTTCAAGTCTGTCGCTTTAACCACTCGGCCACGACTACTGTATGTTGTAATTTAAACCTAGTTGATATATCTATTCCTATAAGACAGTGCAGTATCTGACAAAACATTTCGTAGTCGGCAGGATTCGAACCTGCGCGGGGAGACCCCAACAGATTTCAAGTCTGTCGCCTTAACCACTCGGCCACGACTACGGTATGTTGTAATATATACCTAGTTGATCTATCTATTCCTATAAGTCAGTGCAGTATCTGACAAAACATTTCGTAGTCGGCAGGATTCGAACCTGCGCGGGGAGACCCCAACAGATGTCAAGTCTGTCGCCTTAACCGCTCGGCCACGACTACGGTATGTTGTAATTTATACCTAGTTGATCTATCTATTCCTATAAGACAGTGCAGTATCTGACAAAACATTTCGTAGTCGGCAGGATTCGAACCTGCGCGGGGAGACCCCATCAGATTTCAAGTCTGTCGCCTTAACCACTCGGCCACGACTGCCGTATTTTACAATTTAAACCTATTTGATCTACTCGTATAAGACAGTGAAGTATTTGACAAAATCATTTCGTAGTCGGCAGGATTCGAACCTGCGCGGGGAGACCCCAACAGATTTCAAGTCTGTCGCCTTAACCACTCTGCCACGACTACGGTATGTTGTAATTTATACCTAGTTGATCTATCTATTCCTATAAGACAGTGCAGTATCTGACAAAACATTTCGTAGTCGGCAGGATTCGAACCTGCGCGGTGAGACCCCAACAGATTTCAAGTCTGTCGCCTTAACCACTCGGCCACGACTACGGTATGTTGTAATTTGTACCTAGTTGATCTATCTATTCCTATAAGACAGTGCAGTATCTGACAAAACATTTCGTAGTCGGCAGGATTCGAACCTGCGCGGGGAGACCCCAACAGATTTCAAGTCTGTCGCCTTAACCACTCGGCCACGACTGCCGTATTTTACAATTTAAACCTATTTGATCTACTCGTATAAGACAGTGAAGTATTTGACAAAATCATTTCGTAGTCGGCAGGATTCGAACCTGCGCGGGGAGACCCCAACAGATTTCAAGTCTGTCGCCTTAACCACTCGGCCACGACTACGGTATGTTGTAATATATACCTAGTTGATCTATCTATTCCTATAAGTCAGTGCAGTATCTGACAAAACATTTCGTAGTCGGCAGGATTCGAACCTGCGCGGGGAGACCCCAACAGATTTCAAGTCTGTCGCCTTAACCGCTCGGCCACGACTACGGTATGTTGTAATTTATACCTAGTTGATCTATCTATTCCTATAAGACAGTGCAGTATCTGACAAACATTTCGTAGTCGGCAGGATTTGAACCTGCGCGGGGAGACCCCATCAGATTTCAAGTCTGTCGCCTTAACCACTCGGCCACGACTGCCGTATTTTACAATTTAAACCTATTTGATCTACTCGTATAAGACAGTGAAGTATTTGACAAAATCATTTCGTAGTCGGCAGGATTCGAACCTGCGCGGGGAGACCCCAACAGATTTCAAGTCTGTCGCCTTAACCACTCGGCCACGACTGCCGTATTTTACAATTTAAACCTATTTGATCTACTCGTATAAGACAGTGAAGTATTTGACAAAATCATTTCGTAGTCGGCAGGATTCGAACCTGCGCGGGGAGACCCCAACAGATTTCAAGTCTGTCGCCTTAACCACTCTGCCACGACTACGGTATGTTGTAATTTATACCTAGTTGATCTATCTATTCCTATAAGACAGTGCAGTATCTGACAAAACATTTCGTAGTAGGCAGGATTCGAACCTGCGCGGGGAGACCCCAACAGATTTCAAGTCTGTCGCCTTAACCACTCGGCCACGACTGCCGTATTTTATAATTTAAACCTATTTGATCTAATCGTATAAGACAGTGAAGTATTTGACAAAATCATTTCGTAGTCGGCAGGATTCGAAACTGCGCGGAGAACCCCAACAGATTTCAAGTCTGTCGCTTTAACCACTCGGCCACGACTACTGTATGTTGTAATTTATACCTAGTTGATATATCTATTCCTATAAGACAGTGCAGTATCTGACAAAACATTTCGTAGTCGGCAGGATTCGAACCTGCGCGGGGAGACCCCAACAGATTTCAAGTCTGTCGCCTTAACCACTCTGCCACGACTACGGTATGTTGTAATTTATACCTAGTTGATCTATCTATTCCTATAAGACAGTGCAGTATCTGACAAAACATTTCGTAGTCGGCAGGATTCGAACCTGCGCGGGGAGACCCCAACAGATTTCAAGTCTGTCGCCTTAACCACTCGGCCACGACTGCCGTATTTTATAATTTAAACCTATTTGATCTAATCGTATAAGACAGTGAAGTATTTGACAAAATCATTTCGTAGTCGGCAGGATTCGAAACTGCGCGGAGAACCTCAACAGATTTCAAGTCTGTCGCTTTAACCACTCGGCCACGACTACTGTATGTTGTAATTTAAACCTAGTTGATATATCTATTCCTATAAGACAGTGCAGTATCTGACAAAACATTTCGTAGTCGGCAGGATTCGAACCTGCGCGGGGAGACCCCAACAGATTTCAAGTCTGTCGCCTTAACCACTCGGCCACGACTACGGTATGTTGTAATATATACCTAGTTGATCTATCTATTCCTATAAGTCAGTGCAGTATCTGACAAAACATTTCGTAGTCGGCAGGATTCGAACCTGCGCGGGGAGACCCCAACAGATTTCAAGTCTGTCGCCTTAACCGCTCGGCCACGACTACGGTATGTTGTAATTTATACCTAGTTGATCTATCTATTCCTATAAGACAGTGCAGTATCTGACAAAACATTTCGTAGTCGGCAGGATTCGAACCTGCGCGGGGAGACCCCATCAGATTTCAAGTCTGTCGCCTTAACCACTCGGCCACGACTGCCGTATTTTACAATTTAAACCTATTTGATCTACTCGTATAAGACAGTGAAGTATTTGACAAAATCATTTCGTAGTCGGCAGGATTCGAACCTGCGCGGGGAGACCCCAACAGATTTCAAGTCTGTCGCCTTAACCACTCTGCCACGACTACGGTATGTTGTAATTTATACCTAGTTGATCTATCTATTCCTATAAGACAGTGCAGTATCTGACAAAACATTTCGTAGTCGGCAGGATTCGAACCTGCGCGGTGAGACCCCAACAGATTTCAAGTCTGTCGCCTTAACCACTCGGCCACGACTACGGTATGTTGTAATTTGTACCTAGTTGATCTATCTATTCCTATAAGACAGTGCAGTATCTGACAAAACATTTCGTAGTCGGCAGGATTCGAACCTGCGCGGGGAGACCCCAACAGATTTCAAGTCTGTCGCCTTAACCACTCGACCACGACTGCCGTATTTTACAATTTAAACCTATTTGATCTACTCGTATAAGACAGTGAAGTATTTGACAAAATCATTTCGTAGTCGGCAGGATTCGAACCTGCGCGGGGAGACCCCAACAGATTTCAAGTCTGTCGCCTTAACCACTCGGCCACGACTACGGTATGTTGTAATATATACCTAGTTGATCTATCTATTCCTATAAGTCAGTGCAGTATCTGACAAAACATTTCGTAGTCGGCAGGATTCGAACCTGCGCGGGGAGACCCCAACAGATTTCAAGTCTGTCGCCTTAACCGCTCGGCCACGACTACGGTATGTTGTAATTTATACCTAGTTGATCTATCTATTCCTATAAGACAGTGCAGTATCTGACAAACATTTCGTAGTCGGCAGGATTCGAACCTGCGCGGGGAGACCCCATCAGATTTCAAGTCTGTCGCCTTAACCACTCGGCCACGACTGCCGTATTTTACAATTTAAACCTATTTGATCTACTCGTATAAGACAGTGAAGTATTTGACAAAAAAATTTCGTAGTCGGCAGGATTCGAACCTGCGCGGGGAGACCCCAACAGATTTCAAGTCTGTCGCCTTAACCACTCGGCCACGACTGCCGTATTTTACAATTTAAACCTATTTGATCTACTCGTATAAGACAGTGAAGTATTTGACAAAATCATTTCGTAGTCGGCAGGATTCGAACCTGCGCGGGGAGACCCCAACAGATTTCAAGTCTGTCGCCTTAACCACTCTGCCACGACTACGGTATGTTGTAATTTATACCTAGTTGATCTATCTATTCCTATAAGACAGTGCAGTATCTGACAAAACATTTCGTAGTCGGCAGGATTCGAACCTGCGCGGGGAGACCCCAACAGATTTCAAGTCTGTCGCCTTAACCACTCGGCCACGACTGCCGTACTTTATAATTTAAACCTATTTGATCTAATCGTATAAGACAGTGAAGTATTTGACAAAATCATTTCGTAGTCGGCAGGATTCGAAACTGCGCGGAGAACCCCAACAGATTTCAAGTCTGTCGCTTTAACCACTCGGCCACGACTACTGTATGTTGTAATTTATACCTAGTTGATATATCTATTCCTATAAGACAGTGCAGTATCTGACAAAACATTTCGTAGTCGGCAGGATTCGAACCTGCGCGGGGAGACCCCAACAGATTTCAAGTCTGTCGCCTTAAACACTCGGCCACGACTACGGTATGTTGTAATATATACCTAGTTGATCTATCTATTCCTATAAGTCAGTGCAGTATCTGACAAAACATTTCGTAGTCGGCAGGATTCGAACCTGCGCGGGGAGACCCCAACAGATTTCAAGTCTGTCGCCTTAACCACTCGGCCACGACTGCCGTATTTTATAATTTAAACCTATTTGATCTAATCGTATAAGACAGTGAAGTATTTGACAAAATCATTTCGTAGTCGGCAGGATTCGAACCTGCGCGGGGAGACCCCAACAGATTTCAAGTCTGTCGCCTTAACCACTCGGCCACGACTACTGTATGTTGTAATTTATACCTAGTTGATCTATCTATTCCTATAAGACAGTGCAGTATCTGACAAAACATTTCGTAGTCGGCAGGATTCGAACCTGCGCGGGGAGACCCCATCAGATTTCAAGTCTGTCGCCTTAACCACTCGGCCACGACTACTGTATGTTGTAATTTATACCTAGTTGATCTATCTATTCATATAAGACAGTGCAGTATCTGACAAAACATTTCGTAGTCGGCAGGATTCGAACCTGAGCGGGGAGACCCCAACAGATTTCAAGTCTGTCGCCTTAACCACTTGACCACGACTACTGTATGTTGTAATTTATACCTAGTTGATCTATCTATACCTATAATACAGTGCAGTATCTGACAAAACTTGTCGTAGTCGGCAGGATTCGAACCTGCGCGGGGAGACACCAACAGATTTCAAGTCTGTCGCCTTAACCACTCGGCCACGACTACTGTATGTTGTAATTTATACGTAGTTGATCTATCTACTCCTATAAGACAGTGCAGTATCTGACAAAACATGTCGTAGTCGGCAGATTCGAACCTGCGCGGGGAGACACCAACAGATTTCAAGTCTGTCGCCTTAACCACTCGGCCACGACTACGGTATGTTGTAATTTATACCTAGTTGATCTATCTATTCCTATAAGACAGTGCAGTATCTGACAAAACATTTCGTAGTCGGCAGGATTCGAACCTGCGCGGGGAGACCCCATCAGATTTCAAGTCTGTCGCCTTAACCACTCGGCCACGACTGCCGTATTTTACAATTTAAACCTATTTGATCTACTCGTATAAGACAGTGAAGTATTTGACAAAATCATTTCGTAGTCGGCAGGATTCGAACCTGCGCGGGGAGACCCCAACAGATTTCAAGTCTGTCGCCTTAACCACTCTGCCACGACTACGGTATGTTGTAATTTATACCTAGTTGATCTATCTATTCCTATAAGACAGTGCAGTATCTGACAAAACATTTCGTAGTCGGCAGGATTCGAACCTGCGCGGGGAGACCCCAACAGATTTCAAGTCTGTCGCCTTAACCACTCGGCCACGACTGCCGTACTTTATAATTTAAACCTATTTGATCTAATCGTATAAGACAGTGAAGTATTTGACAAAATCATTTCGTAGTCGGCAGGATTCGAAACTGCGCGGAGAACCCCAACAGATTTCAAGTCTGTCGCTTTAACCACTCGGCCACGACTACTGTATGTTGTAATTTATACCTAGTTGATATATCTATTCCTATAAGACAGTGCAGTATCTGACAAAACATTTCGTAGTCGGCAGGATTCGAACCTGCGCGGGGAGACCCCAACAGATTTCAAGTCTGTCGCCTTAACCACTCGGCCACGACTACGGTATGTTGTAATATATACCTAGTTGATCTATCTATTCCTATAAGTCAGTGCAGTATCTGACAAAACATTTCGTAGTCGGCAGGATTCGAACCTGCGCGGGGAGACCCCAACAGATTTCAAGTCTGTCGCCTTAACCACTCGGCCACGACTGCCGTATTTTATAATTTAAACCTATTTGATCTAATCGTATAAGACAGTGAAGTATTTGACAAAATCATTTCGTAGTCGGCAGGATTCGAACCTGCGCGGGGAGACCCCAACAGATTTCAAGTCTGTCGCCTTAACCACTCGGCCACGACTACTGTATGTTGTAATTTATACCTAGTTGATCTATCTATTCCTATAAGACAGTGCAGTATCTGACAAAACATTTCGTAGTCGGCAGGATTCGAACCTGCGCGGGGAGACCCCATCAGATTTCAAGTCTGTCGCCTTAACCACTCGGCCACGACTACTGTATGTTGTAATTTATACCTAGTTGATCTATCTATTCATATAAGACAGTGCAGTATCTGACAAAACATTTCGTAGTCGGCAGGATTCGAACCTGAGCGGGGAGACCCCAACAGATTTCAAGTCTGTCGCCTTAACCACTTGACCACGACTACTGTATGTTGTAATTTATACCTAGTTGATCTATCTATACCTATAATACAGTGCAGTATCTGACAAAACTTGTCGTAGTCGGCAGGATTCGAACCTGCGCGGGGAGACACCAACAGATTTCAAGTCTGTCGCCTTAACCACTCGGCCACGACTACTGTATGTTGTAATTTATACGTAGTTGGTCTATCTACTCCTATAAGACAGTGCAGTATCTGACAAAACATGTCGTAGTCGGCAGGATTCGAACCTGCGCGGGGAGACCCCAACAGATTTCAAGTCTGTCGCCTTAACCACTCTGCCACGACTACGGTATGTTGTAATTTATACCTAGTTGATCTATCTATTCCTATAAGACAGTGCAGTATCTGACAAAACATTTCGTAGTCGGCAGGATTCGAACCTGCGCGGTGAGACCCCAACAGATTTCAAGTCTGTCGCCTTAACCACTCGGCCACGACTACGGTATGTTGTAATTTGTACCTAGTTGATCTATCTATTCCTATAAGACAGTGCAGTATCTGACAAAACATTTCGTAGTCGGCAGGATTCGAACCTGCGCGGGGAGACCCCAACAGATTTCAAGTCTGTCGCCTTAACCACTCGACCACGACTGCCGTATTTTACAATTTAAACCTATTTGATCTACTCGTATAAGACAGTGAAGTATTTGACAAAATCATTTCGTAGTCGGCAGGATTCGAACCTGCGCGGGGAGACCCCAACAGATTTCAAGTCTGTCGCCTTAACCACTCGGCCACGACTACGGTATGTTGTAATATATACCTAGTTGATCTATCTATTCCTATAAGTCAGTGCAGTATCTGACAAAACATTTCGTAGTCGGCAGGATTCGAACCTGCGCGGGGAGACCCCAACAGATTTCAAGTCTGTCGCCTTAACCGCTCGGCCACGACTACGGTATGTTGTAATTTATACCTAGTTGATCTATCTATTCCTATAAGACAGTGCAGTATCTGACAAACATTTCGTAGTCGGCAGGATTCGAACCTGCGCGGGGAGACCCCATCAGATTTCAAGTCTGTCGCCTTAACCACTCGGCCACGACTGCCGTATTTTACAATTTAAACCTATTTGATCTACTCGTATAAGACAGTGAAGTATTTGACAAAATCATTTCGTACTCGGCAGGATTCGAACCTGCGCGGGGAGACCCCAACAGATTTCAAGTCTGTCGCCTTAACCACTCGGCCACGACTGCCGTATTTTACAATTTAAACCTATTTGATCTACTCGTATAAGACAGTGAAGTATTTGACAAAATCATTTCGTAGTCTGCAGGATTCGAACCTGCGCGGGGAGACCCCAACAGATTTCAAGTCTGTCGCCTTAACCACTCTGCCACGACTACGGTATGTTGTAATTTATACCTAGTTGATCTATCTATTCCTATAAGACAGTGCAGTATCTGACAAAACATTTCGTAGTCGGCAGGATTCGAACCTGCGCGGGGAGACCCCAACAGATTTCAAGTCTGTCGCCTTAACCACTCGGCCACGACTGCCGTACTTTATAATTTAAACCTATTTGATCTAATCGTATAAGACAGTGAAGTATTTGACAAAATCATTTCGTAGTCGGCAGGATTCGAAACTGCGCGGAGAACCCCAACAGATTTCAAGTCTGTCGCTTTAACCACTCGGCCACGACTACTGTATGTTGTAATTTATACCTAGTTGATATATCTATTCCTATAAGACAGTGCAGTATCTGACAAAACATTTCGTAGTCGGCAGGATTCGAACCTGCGCGGGGAGACCCCAACAGATTTCAAGTCTGTCGCCTTAACCACTCGGCCACGACTACGGTATGTTGTAATATATACCTAGTTGATCTATCTATTCCTATAAGTCAGTGCAGTATCTGACAAAACATTTCGTAGTCGGCAGGATTCGAACCTGCGCGGGGAGACCCCAACAGATTTCAAGTCTGTCGCCTTAACCACTCGGCCACGACTACTGTATGTTGTAATTTATACCTAGTTGATCTATCTATTCATATAAGACAGTGCAGTATCTGACAAAACATTTCGTAGTCGGCAGGATTCGAACCTGAGCGGGGAGACCCCAACAGATTTCAAGTCTGTCGCCTTAACCACTTGACCACGACTACTGTATGTTGTAATTTATACCTAGTTGATCTATCTATTCCTATAAGACAGTGCAGTATCTGACAAAACATTTCGTAGTCGGCAGGATTCGAACCTGCGCGGGGAGACCCCATCAGATTTCAAGTCTGTCGCCTTAACCACTCGGCCACGACTACTGTATGTTGTAATTTATACCTAGTTGATCTATCTATTCATATAAGACAGTGCAGTATCTGACAAAACATTTCGTAGTCGGCAGGATTCGAACCTGAGCGGGGAGACCCCAACAGATTTCAAGTCTGTCGCCTTAACCACTTGACCACGACTACTGTATGTTGTAATTTATACCTAGTTGATCTATCTATACCTATAATACAGTGCAGTATCTGACAAAACTTGTCGTAGTCGGCAGGATTCGAACCTGCGCGGGGAGACACCAACAGATTTCAAGTCTGTCGCCTTAACCACTCGGCCACGACTACTGTATGTTGTAATTTATACGTAGTTGGTCTATCTACTCCTATAAGACAGTGCAGTATCTGACAAAACATGTCGTAGTCGGCAGGATTCGAACCTGCGCGGGGAGACCCCAACAGATTTCAAGTCTGTCGCCTTAACCACTCTGCCACGACTACGGTATGTTGTAATTTATACCTAGTTGATCTATCTATTCCTATAAGACAGTGCAGTATCTGACAAAACATTTCGTAGTCGGCAGGATTCGAACCTGCGCGGTGAGACCCCAACAGATTTCAAGTCTGTCGCCTTAACCACTCGGCCACGACTACGGTATGTTGTAATTTGTACCTAGTTGATCTATCTATTCCTATAAGACAGTGCAGTATCTGACAAAACATTTCGTAGTCGGCAGGATTCGAACCTGCGCGGGGAGACCCCAACAGATTTCAAGTCTGTCGCCTTAACCACTCGACCACGACTGCCGTATTTTACAATTTAAACCTATTTGATCTACTCGTATAAGACAGTGAAGTATTTGACAAAATCATTTCGTAGTCGGCAGGATTCGAACCTGCGCGGGGAGACCCCAACAGATTTCAAGTCTGTCGCCTTAACCACTCGGCCACGACTACGGTATGTTGTAATATATACCTAGTTGATCTATCTATTCCTATAAGTCAGTGCAGTATCTGACAAAACATTTCGTAGTCGGCAGGATTCGAACCTGCGCGGGGAGACCCCAACAGATTTCAAGTCTGTCGCCTTAACCGCTCGGCCACGACTACGGTATGTTGTAATTTATACCTAGTTGATCTATCTATTCCTATAAGACAGTGCAGTATCTGACAAACATTTCGTAGTCGGCAGGATTCGAACCTGCGCGGGGAGACCCCATCAGATTTCAAGTCTGTCGCCTTAACCACTCGGCCACGACTGCCGTATTTTACAATTTAAACCTATTTGATCTACTCGTATAAGACAGTGAAGTATTTGACAAAATCATTTCGTACTCGGCAGGATTCGAACCTGCGCGGGGAGACCCCAACAGATTTCAAGTCTGTCGCCTTAACCACTCGGCCACGACTGCCGTATTTTACAATTTAAACCTATTTGATCTACTCGTATAAGACAGTGAAGTATTTGACAAAATCATTTCGTAGTCTGCAGGATTCGAACCTGCGCGGGGAGACCCCAACAGATTTCAAGTCTGTCGCCTTAACCACTCTGCCACGACTACGGTATGTTGTAATTTATACCTAGTTGATCTATCTATTCCTATAAGACAGTGCAGTATCTGACAAAACATTTCGTAGTCGGCAGGATTCGAACCTGCGCGGGGAGACCCCAACAGATTTCAAGTCTGTCGCCTTAACCACTCGGCCACGACTGCCGTACTTTATAATTTAAACCTATTTGATCTAATCGTATAAGACAGTGAAGTATTTGACAAAATCATTTCGTAGTCGGCAGGATTCGAAACTGCGCGGAGAACCCCAACAGATTTCAAGTCTGTCGCTTTAACCACTCGGCCACGACTACTGTATGTTGTAATTTATACCTAGTTGATATATCTATTCCTATAAGACAGTGCAGTATCTGACAAAACATTTCGTAGTCGGCAGGATTCGAACCTGCGCGGGGAGACCCCAACAGATTTCAAGTCTGTCGCCTTAACCACTCGGCCACGACTACGGTATGTTGTAATATATACCTAGTTGATCTATCTATTCCTATAAGTCAGTGCAGTATCTGACAAAACATTTCGTAGTCGGCAGGATTCGAACCTGCGCGGGGAGACCCCAACAGATTTCAAGTCTGTCGCCTTAACCACTCGGCCACGACTACTGTATGTTGTAATTTATACCTAGTTGATCTATCTATTCATATAAGACAGTGCAGTATCTGACAAAACATTTCGTAGTCGGCAGGATTCGAACCTGAGCGGGGAGACCCCAACAGATTTCAAGTCTGTCGCCTTAACCACTTGACCACGACTACTGTATGTTGTAATTTATACCTAGTTGATCTATCTATTCCTATAAGACAGTGCAGTATCTGACAAAACATTTCGTAGTCGGCAGGATTCGAACCTGCGCGGGGAGACCCCATCAGATTTCAAGTCTGTCGCCTTAACCACTCGGCCACGACTACTGTATGTTGTAATTTATACCTAGTTGATCTATCTATTCATATAAGACAGTGCAGTATCTGACAAAACATTTCGTAGTCGGCAGGATTCGAACCTGAGCGGGGAGACCCCAACAGATTTCAAGTCTGTCGCCTTAACCACTTGACCACGACTACTGTATGTTGTAATTTATACCTAGTTGATCTATCTATACCTATAATACAGTGCAGTATCTGACAAAACTTGTCGTAGTCGGCAGGATTCGAACCTGCGCGGGGAGACACCAACAGATTTCAAGTCTGTCGCCTTAACCACTCGGCCACGACTACTGTATGTTGTAATTTATACGTAGTTGGTCTATCTACTCCTATAAGACAGTGCAGTATCTGACAAAACATGTCGTAGTCGGCAGGATTCGAACCTGCGCGGTGAGACCCCAACAGATTTCAAGTCTGTCGCCTTAACCACTCGGCCACGACTACGGTATGTTGTAATTTGTACCTAGTTGATCTATCTATTCCTATAAGACAGTGCAGTATCTGACAAAACATTTCGTAGTCGGCAGGATTCGAACCTGCGCGGGGAGACCCCAACAGATTTCAAGTCTGTCGCCTTAACCACTCGACCACGACTGCCGTATTTTACAATTTAAACCTATTTGATCTACTCGTATAAGACAGTGAAGTATTTGACAAAATCATTTCGTAGTCGGCAGGATTCGAACCTGCGCGGGGAGACCCCAACAGATTTCAAGTCTGTCGCCTTAACCACTCGGCCACGACTACGGTATGTTGTAATATATACCTAGTTGATCTATCTATTCCTATAAGTCAGTGCAGTATCTGACAAAACATTTCGTAGTCGGCAGGATTCGAACCTGCGCGGGGAGACCCCAACAGATTTCAAGTCTGTCGCCTTAACCGCTCGGCCACGACTACGGTATGTTGTAATTTATACCTAGTTGATCTATCTATTCCTATAAGACAGTGCAGTATCTGACAAACATTTCGTAGTCGGCAGGATTCGAACCTGCGCGGGGAGACCCCATCAGATTTCAAGTCTGTCGCCTTAACCACTCGGCCACGACTGCCGTATTTTACAATTTAAACCTATTTGATCTACTCGTATAAGACAGTGAAGTATTTGACAAAATCATTTCGTACTCGGCAGGATTCGAACCTGCGCGGGGAGACCCCAACAGATTTCAAGTCTGTCGCCTTAACCACTCGGCCACGACTGCCGTATTTTACAATTTAAACCTATTTGATCTACTCGTATAAGACAGTGAAGTATTTGACAAAATCATTTCGTAGTCTGCAGGATTCGAACCTGCGCGGGGAGACCCCAACAGATTTCAAGTCTGTCGCCTTAACCACTCTGCCACGACTACGGTATGTTGTAATTTATACCTAGTTGATCTATCTATTCCTATAAGACAGTGCAGTATCTGACAAAACATTTCGTAGTCGGCAGGATTCGAACCTGCGCGGGGAGACCCCAACAGATTTCAAGTCTGTCGCCTTAACCACTCGGCCACGACTGCCGTACTTTATAATTTAAACCTATTTGATCTAATCGTATAAGACAGTGAAGTATTTGACAAAATCATTTCGTAGTCGGCAGGATTCGAAACTGCGCGGAGAACCCCAACAGATTTCAAGTCTGTCGCTTTAACCACTCGGCCACGACTACTGTATGTTGTAATTTATACCTAGTTGATATATCTATTCCTATAAGACAGTGCAGTATCTGACAAAACATTTCGTAGTCGGCAGGATTCGAACCTGCGCGGGGAGACCCCAACAGATTTCAAGTCTGTCGCCTTAACCACTCGGCCACGACTACGGTATGTTGTAATATATACCTAGTTGATCTATCTATTCCTATAAGTCAGTGCAGTATCTGACAAAACATTTCGTAGTCGGCAGGATTCGAACCTGCGCGGGGAGACCCCAACAGATTTCAAGTCTGTCGCCTTAACCACTCGGCCACGACTGCCGTATTTTATAATTTAAACCTATTTGATCTAATCGTATAAGACAGTGAAGTATTTGACAAAATCATTTCGTAGTCGGCAGGATTCGAACCTGCGCGGGGAGACCCCAACAGATTTCAAGTCTGTCGCCTTAACCACTCGGCCACGACTACTGTATGTTGTAATTTATACCTAGTTGATCTATCTATTCCTATAAGACAGTGCAGTATCTGACAAAACATTTCGTAGTCGGCAGGATTCGAACCTGCGCGGGGAGACCCCATCAGATTTCAAGTCTGTCGCCTTAACCACTCGGCCACGACTACTGTATGTTGTAATTTATACCTAGTTGATCTATCTATTCATATAAGACAGTGCAGTATCTGACAAAACATTTCGTAGTCGGCAGGATTCGAACCTGAGCGGGGAGACCCCAACAGATTTCAAGTCTGTCGCCTTAACCACTTGACCACGACTACTGTATGTTGTAATTTATACCTAGTTGATCTATCTATACCTATAATACAGTGCAGTATCTGACAAAACTTGTCGTAGTCGGCAGGATTCGAACCTGCGCGGGGAGACACCAACAGATTTCAAGTCTGTCGCCTTAACCACTCGGCCACGACTACTGTATGTTGTAATTTATACGTAGTTGATCTATCTACTCCTATAAGACAGTGCAGTATCTGACAAAACATGTCGTAGTCGGCAGATTCGAACCTGCGCGGGGAGACACCAACAGATTTCAAGTCTGTCGCCTTAACCACTCGGCCACGACTACGGTATGTTGTAATTTATACCTAGTTGATCTATCTATTCCTATAAGACAGTGCAGTATCTGACAAAACATTTCGTAGTCGGCAGGATTCGAACCTGCGCGGGGAGACCCCATCAGATTTCAAGTCTGTCGCCTTAACCACTCGGCCACGACTGCCGTATTTTACAATTTAAACCTATTTGATCTACTCGTATAAGACAGTGAAGTATTTGACAAAATCATTTCGTAGTCGGCAGGATTCGAACCTGCGCGGGGAGACCCCAACAGATTTCAAGTCTGTCGCCTTAACCACTCTGCCACGACTACGGTATGTTGTAATTTATACCTAGTTGATCTATCTATTCCTATAAGACAGTGCAGTATCTGACAAAACATTTCGTAGTCGGCAGGATTCGAACCTGCGCGGGGAGACCCCAACAGATTTCAAGTCTGTCGCCTTAACCACTCGGCCACGACTGCCGTACTTTATAATTTAAACCTATTTGATCTAATCGTATAAGACAGTGAAGTATTTGACAAAATCATTTCGTAGTCGGCAGGATTCGAAACTGCGCGGAGAACCCCAACAGATTTCAAGTCTGTCGCTTTAACCACTCGGCCACGACTACTGTATGTTGTAATTTATACCTAGTTGATATATCTATTCCTATAAGACAGTGCAGTATCTGACAAAACATTTCGTAGTCGGCAGGATTCGAACCTGCGCGGGGAGACCCCAACAGATTTCAAGTCTGTCGCCTTAACCACTCGGCCACGACTACGGTATGTTGTAATATATACCTAGTTGATCTATCTATTCCTATAAGTCAGTGCAGTATCTGACAAAACATTTCGTAGTCGGCAGGATTCGAACCTGCGCGGGGAGACCCCAACAGATTTCAAGTCTGTCGCCTTAACCACTCGGCCACGACTGCCGTATTTTATAATTTAAACCTATTTGATCTAATCGTATAAGACAGTGAAGTATTTGACAAAATCATTTCGTAGTCGGCAGGATTCGAACCTGCGCGGGGAGACCCCAACAGATTTCAAGTCTGTCGCCTTAACCACTCGGCCACGACTACTGTATGTTGTAATTTATACCTAGTTGATCTATCTATTCCTATAAGACAGTGCAGTATCTGACAAAACATTTCGTAGTCGGCAGGATTCGAACCTGCGCGGGGAGACCCCATCAGATTTCAAGTCTGTCGCCTTAACCACTCGGCCACGACTACTGTATGTTGTAATTTATACCTAGTTGATCTATCTATTCATATAAGACAGTGCAGTATCTGACAAAACATTTCGTAGTCGGCAGGATTCGAACCTGAGCGGGGAGACCCCAACAGATTTCAAGTCTGTCGCCTTAACCACTTGACCACGACTACTGTATGTTGTAATTTATACCTAGTTGATCTATCTATACCTATAATACAGTGCAGTATCTGACAAAACTTGTCGTAGTCGGCAGGATTCGAACCTGCGCGGGGAGACACCAACAGATTTCAAGTCTGTCGCCTTAACCACTCGGCCACGACTACTGTATGTTGTAATTTATACGTAGTTGATCTATCTACTCCTATAAGACAGTGCAGTATCTGACAAAACATGTCGTAGTCGGCAGATTCGAACCTGCGCGGGGAGACACCAACAGATTTCAAGTCTGTCGCCTTAACCACTCGGCCACGACTACGGTATGTTGTAATTTATACCTAGTTGATCTATCTATTCCTATAAGACAGTGCAGTATCTGACAAAACATTTCGTAGTCGGCAGGATTCGAACCTGCGCGGGGAGACCCCATCAGATTTCAAGTCTGTCGCCTTAACCACTCGGCCACGACTGCCGTATTTTACAATTTAAACCTATTTGATCTACTCGTATAAGACATTGAAGTATTTGACAAAATCATTTCGTAGTCGGCAGGATTCGAACCTGCGCGGGGAGACCCCAACAGATTTCAAGTCTGTCGCCTTAACCACTCTGCCACGACTACGGTATGTTGTAATTTATACCTAGTTGATCTATCTATTCCTATAAGACAGTGCAGTATCTGACAAAACATTTCGTAGTCGGCAGGATTCGAACCTGCGCGGGGAGACCCCAACAGATTTCAAGTCTGTCGCCTTAACCACTCGGCCACGACTGCCGTACTTTATAATTTAAACCTATTTGATCTAATCGTATAAGACAGTGAAGTATTTGACAAAATCATTTCGTAGTCGGCAGGATTCGAAACTGCGCGGAGAACCCCAACAGATTTCAAGTCTGTCGCTTTAACCACTCGGCCACGACTACTGTATGTTGTAATTTATACCTAGTTGATATATCTATTCCTATAAGACAGTGCAGTATCTGACAAAACATTTCGTAGTCGGCAGGATTCGAACCTGCGCGGGGAGACCCCAACAGATTTCAAGTCTGTCGCCTTAACCACTCGGCCACGACTACGGTATGTTGTAATATATACCTAGTTGATCTATCTATTCCTATAAGTCAGTGCAGTATCTGACAAAACATTTCGTAGTCGGCAGGATTCGAACCTGCGCGGGGAGACCCCAACAGATTTCAAGTCTGTCGCCTTAACCACTCGGCCACGACTGCCGTATTTTATAATTTAAACCTATTTGATCTAATCGTATAAGACAGTGAAGTATTTGACAAAATCATTTCGTAGTCGGCAGGATTCGAACCTGCGCGGGGAGACCCCAACAGATTTCAAGTCTGTCGCCTTAACCACTCGGCCACGACTACTGTATGTTGTAATTTATACCTAGTTGATCTATCTATTCCTATAAGACAGTGCAGTATCTGACAAAACATTTCGTAGTCGGCAGGATTCGAACCTGCGCGGGGAGAC
The DNA here is from genome assembly GCA_037893245.1 of Crossaster papposus. Lineage (NCBI taxonomy): Eukaryota > Metazoa > Echinodermata > Asteroidea > Velatida > Solasteridae > Crossaster > Crossaster papposus. Next base: position 528,911 of record JBAIAA010000827.1, on the reverse strand, counting down.
CCCCATCAGATTTCAAGTCTGTCGCCTTAACCACTCGGCCACGACTACTGTATGTTGTAATTTATACCTAGTTGATCTATCTATTCATATAAGACAGTGCAGTATCTGACAAAACATTTCGTAGTCGGCAGGATTCGAACCTGAGCGGGGAGACCCCAACAGATTTCAAGTCTGTCGCCTTAACCACTTGACCACGACTACTGTATGTTGTAATTTATACCTAGTTGATCTATCTATACCTATAATACAGTGCAGTATCTGACAAAACTTGTCGTAGTCGGCAGGATTCGAACCTGCGCGGGGAGACACCAACAGATTTCAAGTCTGTCGCCTTAACCACTCGGCCACGACTACTGTATGTTGTAATTTATACGTAGTTGATCTATCTACTCCTATAAGACAGTGCAGTATCTGACAAAACATGTCGTAGTCGGCAGATTCGAACCTGCGCGGGGAGACACCAACAGATTTCAAGTCTGTCGCCTTAACCACTCGGCCACGACTACGGTATGTTGTAATTTATACCTAGTTGATCTATCTATTCCTATAAGACAGTGCAGTATCTGACAAAACATTTCGTAGTCGGCAGGATTCGAACCTGCGCGGGGAGACCCCATCAGATTTCAAGTCTGTCGCCTTAACCACTCGGCCACGACTACGGTATATTGTAATTTATACCTAGTTGATCTATCTATTCCTATAAGACAGTGCAGTATCTGACAAAACATTTCGTAGTCGGCAGGATTCGAACCTGCGCGGGGAGACCCCAACAGATTTCAAGTCTGTCGCCTTAACCACTCGGCCACGACTGCCGTATTTTACAATTTAAACCTAGTTGATCTACTCGTATAATACAGTGAAGAATTCGACAAAACATTTCGTAGTCGGCAGGATTCGAACCTGCGCGGGGAGACCCCAACAGATTTCAAGTCTGTCGCCTTAACCACTTGGCCACGACTACGGTATATTGTAATGTATACCTAGTTGATCTATCTATTCCTATAAGACAGTGCAGTATCTGACAAAACATTTCGTAGTCGGCAGGATTCGAACCTGCGCGGGGAGACCCCAACAGATTTCAAGTCTGTCGCCTTAACCACTCGGCCACGACTGCCGTATTTTACAATTTAAACCTATTTGATCTACTCGTATAAGACAGTGAAGTATTTGACAAAATCATTTCGTAGTCGGCAGGATTCGAAACTGCGCGGAGAACCTCAACAGATTTCAAGTCTGTCGCTTTAACCACTCGGCCACGACTACTGTATGTTGTAATTTAAACCTAGTTGATATATCTATTCCTATAAGACAGTGCAGTATCTGACAAAACATTTCGTAGTCGGCAGGATTCGAACCTGCGCGGGGAGACCCCAACAGATTTCAAGTCTGTCGCCTTAACCACTCGGCCACGACTACGGTATGTTGTAATATATACCTAGTTGATCTATCTATTCCTATAAGTCAGTGCAGTATCTGACAAAACATTTCGTAGTCGGCAGGATTCGAACCTGCGCGGGGAGACCCCAACAGATTTCAAGTCTGTCGCCTTAACCGCTCGGCCACGACTACGGTATGTTGTAATTTATACCTAGTTGATCTATCTATTCCTATAAGACAGTGCAGTATCTGACAAAACATTTCGTAGTCGGCAGGATTCGAACCTGCGCGGGGAGACCCCATCAGATTTCAAGTCTGTCGCCTTAACCACTCGGCCACGACTGCCGTATTTTACAATTTAAACCTATTTGATCTACTCGTATAAGACAGTGAAGTATTTGACAAAATCATTTCGTAGTCGGCAGGATTCGAACCTGCGCGGGGAGACCCCAACAGATTTCAAGTCTGTCGCCTTAACCACTCTGCCACGACTACGGTATGTTGTAATTTATACCTAGTTGATCTATCTATTCCTATAAGACAGTGCAGTATCTGACAAAACATTTCGTAGTCGGCAGGATTCGAACCTGCGCGGTGAGACCCCAACAGATTTTAAGTCTGTCGCCTTAACCACTCGGCCACGACTACGGTATGTTGTAATTTGTACCTAGTTGATCTATCTATTCCTATAAGACAGTGCAGTATCTGACAAAACATTTCGTAGTCGGCAGGATTCGAACCTGCGCGGGGAGACCCCAACAGATTTCAAGTCTGTCGCCTTAACCACTCGGCCACGACTGCCGTATTTTACAATTTAAACCTAGTTGATCTACTCGTATAATACAGTGAAGAATTCGACAAAACATTTCGTAGTCGGCAGGATTCGAACCTGCGCGGGGAGACCCCAACAGATTTCAAGTCTGTCGCCTTAACCACTTGGCCACGACTACGGTATATTGTAATGTATACCTAGTTGATCTATCTATTCCTATAAGACAGTGCAGTATCTGACAAAACATTTCGTAGTCGGCAGGATTCGAACCTGCGCGGGGAGACCCCAACAGATTTCAAGTCTGTCGCCTTAACCACTCGGCCACGACTGCCGTATTTTACAATTTAAACCTATTTGATCTACTCGTATAAGACAGTGAAGTATTTGACAAAATCATTTCGTAGTCGGCAGGATTCGAAACTGCGCGGAGAACCTCAACAGATTTCAAGTCTGTCGCTTTAACCACTCGGCCACGACTACTGTATGTTGTAATTTAAACCTAGTTGATATATCTATTCCTATAAGACAGTGCAGTATCTGACAAAACATTTCGTAGTCGGCAGGATTCGAACCTGCGCGGGGAGACCCCAACAGATTTCAAGTCTGTCGCCTTAACCACTCGGCCACGACTACGGTATGTTGTAATATATACCTAGTTGATCTATCTATTCCTATAAGTCAGTGCAGTATCTGACAAAACATTTCGTAGTCGGCAGGATTCGAACCTGCGCGGGGAGACCCCAACAGATTTCAAGTCTGTCGCCTTAACCGCTCGGCCACGACTACGGTATGTTGTAATTTATACCTAGTTGATCTATCTATTCCTATAAGACAGTGCAGTATCTGACAAAACATTTCGTAGTCGGCAGGATTCGAACCTGCGCGGGGAGACCCCATCAGATTTCAAGTCTGTCGCCTTAACCACTCGGCCACGACTGCCGTATTTTACAATTTAAACCTATTTGATCTACTCGTATAAGACAGTGAAGTATTTGACAAAATCATTTCGTAGTCGGCAGGATTCGAACCTGCGCGGGGAGACCCCAACAGATTTCAAGTCTGTCGCCTTAACCACTCTGCCACGACTACGGTATGTTGTAATTTATACCTAGTTGATCTATCTATTCCTATAAGACAGTGCAGTATCTGACAAAACATTTCGTAGTCGGCAGGATTCGAACCTGCGCGGTGAGACCCCAACAGATTTTAAGTCTGTCGCCTTAACCACTCGGCCACGACTACGGTATGTTGTAATTTGTACCTAGTTGATCTATCTATTCCTATAAGACAGTGCAGTATCTGACAAAACATTTCGTAGTCGGCAGGATTCGAACCTGCGCGGGGAGACCCCAACAGATTTCAAGTCTGTCGCCTTAACCACTCGACCACGACTGCCGTATTTTACAATTTAAACCTATTTGATCTACTCGTATAAGACAGTGAAGTATTTGACAAAACCATTTCGTAGTCGGCAGGATTCGAACCTGCGCGGGGAGACCCCAACAGATTTCAAGTCTGTCGCCTTAACCACTCGGCCACGACTACGGTATGTTGTAATATATACCTAGTTGATCTATCTATTCCTATAAGTCAGTGCAGTATCTGACAAAACATTTCGTAGTCGGCAGGATTCGAACCTGCGCGGGGAGACCCCAACAGATTTCAAGTCTGTCGCCTTAACCGCTCGGCCACGACTACGGTATGTTGTAATTTATACCTAGTTGATCTATCTATTCCTATAAGACAGTGCAGTATCTGACAAACATTTCGTAGTCGGCAGGATTCGAACCTGCGCGGGGAGACCCCATCAGATTTCAAGTCTGTCGCCTTAACCACTCGGCCACGACTGCCGTATTTTACAATTTAAACCTATTTGATCTACTCGTATAAGACAGTGAAGTATTTGACAAAATCATTTCGTAGTCGGCAGGATTCGAACCTGCGCGGGGAGACCCCAACAGATTTCAAGTCTGTCGCCTTAACCACTCGGCCACGACTGCCGTATTTTACAATTTAAACCTATTTGATCTACTCGTATAAGACAGTGAAGTATTTGACAAAATCATTTCGTAGTCGGCAGGATTCGAACCTGCGCGGGGAGACCCCAACAGATTTCAAGTCTGTCGCCTTAACCACTCTGCCACGACTACGATATGTTGTAATTTATACCTAGTTGATCTATCTATTCCTATAAGATAGTGCAGTATCTGACAAAACATTTCGTAGTCGGCAGGATTCGAACCTGCGCGGGGAGACCCCAACAGATTTCAAGTCTGTCGCCTTAACCACTCGGCCACGACTGCCGTATTTTATAATTTAAACCTATTTGATCTAATCGTATAAGACAGTGAAGTATTTGACAAAATCATTTCGTAGTCGGCAGGATTCGAAACTGCGCGGAGAACCCCAACAGATTTCAAGTCTGTCGCTTTAACCACTCGGCCACGACTACTGTATGTTGTAATTTATACCTAGTTGATATATCTATTCCTATAAGACAGTGCAGTATCTGACAAAACATTTCGTAGTCGGCAGGATTCGAACCTGCGCGGGGAGACCCCAACAGATTTCAAGTCTGTCGCCTTAACCACTCGGCCACGACTACGGTATGTTGTAATATATACCTAGTTGATCTATCTATTCCTATAAGTCAGTGCAGTATCTGACAAAACATTTCGTAGTCGGCAGGATTCGAACCTGCGCGGGGAGACCCCAACAGATTTCAAGTCTGTCGCCTTAACCACTCGGCCACGACTGCCGTATTTTATAATTTAAACCTATTTGATCTAATCGTATAAGACAGTGAAGTATTTGACAAAATCATTTCGTAGTCGGCAGGATTCGAACCTGCGCGGGGAGACCCCAACAGATTTCAAGTCTGTCGCCTTAACCACTCGGCCACGACTACTGTATGTTGTAATTTATACCTAGTTGATCTATCTATTCCTATAAGACAGTGCAGTATCTGACAAAACATTTCGTAGTCGGCAGGATTCGAACCTGCGCGGGGAGACCCCATCAGATTTCAAGTCTGTCGCCTTAACCACTCGGCCACGACTACTGTATGTTGTAATTTATACCTAGTTGATCTATCTATACCTATAATACAGTGCAGTATCTGACAAAACTTGTCGTAGTCGGCAGGATTCGAACCTGCGCGGGGAGACACCAACAGATTTCAAGTCTGTCGCCTTAACCACTCGGCCACGACTACTGTATGTTGTAATTTATACGTAGTTGATCTATCTACTCCTATAAGACAGTGCAGTATCTGACAAAACATGTCGTAGTCGGCAGATTCGAACCTGCGCGGAGAGACACCAACGGATTTCAAGTCTGTCGCCTTAACCACTCGGCCACGACTACGGTATTTTACAATTTAAACCTATTTGATCTACTCGTATAAGACAGTGAAGTATTTGACAAAATCATTTCGTAGTCGGCAGGATTCGAAACTGCGCGGAGAACCTCAACAGATTTCAAGTCTGTCGCTTTAACCACTCGGCCACGACTACTGTATGTTGTAATTTAAACCTAGTTGATATATCTATTCCTATAAGACAGTGCAGTATCTGACAAAACATTTCGTAGTCGGCAGGATTCGAACCTGCGCGGGGAGACCCCAACAGATTTCAAGTCTGTCGCCTTAACCACTCGGCCACGACTACGGTATGTTGTAATATATACCTAGTTGATCTATCTATTCCTATAAGTCAGTGCAGTATCTGACAAAACATTTCGTAGTCGGCAGGATTCGAACCTGCGCGGGGAGACCCCAACAGATTTCAAGTCTGTCGCCTTAACCGCTCGGCCACGACTACGGTATGTTGTAATTTATACCTAGTTGATCTATCTATTCCTATAAGACAGTGCAGTATCTGACAAAACATTTCGTAGTCGGCAGGATTCGAACCTGCGCGGGGAGACCCCATCAGATTTCAAGTCTGTCGCCTTAACCACTCGGCCACGACTGCCGTATTTTACAATTTAAACCTATTTGATCTACTCGTATAAGACAGTGAAGTATTTGACAAAATCATTTCGTAGTCGGCAGGATTCGAACCTGCGCGGGGAGACCCCAACAGATTTCAAGTCTGTCGCCTTAACCACTCTGCCACGACTACGGTATGTTGTAATTTATACCTAGTTGATCTATCTATTCCTATAAGACAGTGCAGTATCTGACAAAACATTTCGTAGTCGGCAGGATTCGAACCTGCGCGGTGAGACCCCAACAGATTTTAAGTCTGTCGCCTTAACCACTCGGCCACGACTACGGTATGTTGTAATTTGTACCTAGTTGATCTATCTATTCCTATAAGACAGTGCAGTATCTGACAAAACATTTCGTAGTCGGCAGGATTCGAACCTGCGCGGGGAGACCCCAACAGATTTCAAGTCTGTCGCCTTAACCACTCGGCCACGACTGCCGTATTTTACAATTTAAACCTAGTTGATCTACTCGTATAATACAGTGAAGAATTCGACAAAACATTTCGTAGTCGGCAGGATTCGAACCTGCGCGGGGAGACCCCAACAGATTTCAAGTCTGTCGCCTTAACCACTTGGCCACGACTACGGTATATTGTAATGTATACCTAGTTGATCTATCTATTCCTATAAGACAGTGCAGTATCTGACAAAACATTTCGTAGTCGGCAGGATTCGAACCTGCGCGGGGAGACCCCAACAGATTTCAAGTCTGTCGCCTTAACCACTCGGCCACGACTGCCGTATTTTACAATTTAAACCTATTTGATCTACTCGTATAAGACAGTGAAGTATTTGACAAAATCATTTCGTAGTCGGCAGGATTCGAAACTGCGCGGAGAACCTCAACAGATTTCAAGTCTGTCGCTTTAACCACTCGGCCACGACTACTGTATGTTGTAATTTAAACCTAGTTGATATATCTATTCCTATAAGACAGTGCAGTATCTGACAAAACATTTCGTAGTCGGCAGGATTCGAACCTGCGCGGGGAGACCCCAACAGATTTCAAGTCTGTCGCCTTAACCACTCGGCCACGACTACGGTATGTTGTAATATATACCTAGTTGATCTATCTATTCCTATAAGTCAGTGCAGTATCTGACAAAACATTTCGTAGTCGGCAGGATTCGAACCTGCGCGGGGAGACCCCAACAGATTTCAAGTCTGTCGCCTTAACCGCTCGGCCACGACTACGGTATGTTGTAATTTATACCTAGTTGATCTATCTATTCCTATAAGACAGTGCAGTATCTGACAAAACATTTCGTAGTCGGCAGGATTCGAACCTGCGCGGGGAGACCCCATCAGATTTCAAGTCTGTCGCCTTAACCACTCGGCCACGACTGCCGTATTTTACAATTTAAACCTATTTGATCTACTCGTATAAGACAGTGAAGTATTTGACAAAATCATTTCGTAGTCGGCAGGATTCGAACCTGCGCGGGGAGACCCCAACAGATTTCAAGTCTGTCGCCTTAACCACTCTGCCACGACTACGGTATGTTGTAATTTATACCTAGTTGATCTATCTATTCCTATAAGACAGTGCAGTATCTGACAAAACATTTCGTAGTCGGCAGGATTCGAACCTGCGCGGTGAGACCCCAACAGATTTTAAGTCTGTCGCCTTAACCACTCGGCCACGACTACGGTATGTTGTAATTTGTACCTAGTTGATCTATCTATTCCTATAAGACAGTGCAGTATCTGACAAAACATTTCGTAGTCGGCAGGATTCGAACCTGCGCGGGGAGACCCCAACAGATTTCAAGTCTGTCGCCTTAACCACTCGACCACGACTGCCGTATTTTACAATTTAAACCTATTTGATCTACTCGTATAAGACAGTGAAGTATTTGACAAAATCATTTCGTAGTCGGCAGGATTCGAACCTGCGCGGGGAGACCCCAACAGATTTCAAGTCTGTCGCCTTAACCACTCGGCCACGACTACGGTATGTTGTAATATATACCTAGTTGATCTATCTATTCCTATAAGTCAGTGCAGTATCTGACAAAACATTTCGTAGTCGGCAGGATTCGAACCTGCGCGGGGAGACCCCAACAGATTTCAAGTCTGTCGCCTTAACCGCTCGGCCACGACTACGGTATGTTGTAATTTATACCTAGTTGATCTATCTATTCCTATAAGACAGTGCAGTATCTGACAAACATTTCGTAGTCGGCAGGATTCGAACCTGCGCGGGGAGACCCCATCAGATTTCAAGTCTGTCGCCTTAACCACTCGGCCACGACTGCCGTATTTTACAATTTAAACCTATTTGATCTACTGGTATAAGACAGTGAAGTATTTGACAAAATCATTTCGTAGTCGGCAGGATTCGAACCTGCGCGGGGAGACCCCAACAGATTTCAAGTCTGTCGCCTTAACCACTCGGCCACGACTGCCGTATTTTACAATTTAAACCTATTTGATCTACTCGTATAAGACAGTGAAGTATTTGACAAAATCATTTCGTAGTCGGCAGGATTCGAACCTGCGCGGGGAGACCCCAACAGATTTCAAGTCTGTCGCCTTAACCACTCTGCCACGACTACGATATGTTGTAATTTATACCTAGTTGATCTATCTATTCCTATAAGATAGTGCAGTATCTGACAAAACATTTCGTAGTCGGCAGGATTCGAACCTGCGCGGGGAGACCCCAACAGATTTCAAGTCTGTCGCCTTAACCACTCGGCCACGACTGCCGTATTTTATAATTTAAACCTATTTGATCTAATCGTATAAGACAGTGAAGTATTTGACAAAATCATTTCGTAGTCGGCAGGATTCGAAACTGCGCGGAGAACCCCAACAGATTTCAAGTCTGTCGCTTTAACCACTCGGCCACGACTACTGTATGTTGTAATTTATACCTAGTTGATATATCTATTCCTATAAGACAGTGCAGTATCTGACAAAACATTTCGTAGTCGGCAGGATTCGAACCTGCGCGGGGAGACCCCAACAGATTTCAAGTCTGTCGCCTTAACCACTCGGCCACGACTACGGTATGTTGTAATATATACCTAGTTGATCTATCTATTCCTATAAGTCAGTGCAGTATCTGACAAAACATTTCGTAGTCGGCAGGATTCGAACCTGCGCGGGGAGACCCCAACAGATTTCAAGTCTGTCGCCTTAACCACTCGGCCACGACTGCCGTATTTTATAATTTAAACCTATTTGATCTAATCGTATAAGACAGTGAAGTATTTGACAAAATCATTTCGTAGTCGGCAGGATTCGAACCTGCGCGGGGAGACCCCAACAGATTTCAAGTCTGTCGCCTTAACCACTCGGCCACGACTACTGTATGTTGTAATTTATACCTAGTTGATCTATCTATTCCTATAAGACAGTGCAGTATCTGACAAAACATTTCGTAGTCGGCAGGATTCGAACCTGCGCGGGGAGACCCCATCAGATTTCAAGTCTGTCGCCTTAACCACTCGGCCACGACTACTGTATGTTGTAATTTATACCTAGTTGATCTATCTATACCTATAATACAGTGCAGTATCTGACAAAACTTGTCGTAGTCGGCAGGATTCGAACCTGCGCGGGGAGACACCAACAGATTTCAAGTCTGTCGCCTTAACCACTCGGCCACGACTACTGTATGTTGTAATTTATACGTAGTTGATCTATCTACTCCTATAAGACAGTGCAGTATCTGACAAAACATGTCGTAGTCGGCAGATTCGAACCTGCGCGGAGAGACACCAACGGATTTCAAGTCTGTCGCCTTAACCACTCGGCCACGACTACGGTATGTTGTAATTTATACCTAGTTGATCTATCTATTCCTATAAGACAGTGCAGTATCTGACAAAACATTTCGTAGTCGGCAGGATTCGAACCTGCGCGGGGAGACCCCATCAGATTTCAAGTCTGTCGCCTTAACCACTCGGCCACGACTACGGTATATTGTAATTTATACCTAGTTGATCTATCTATTCCTATAAGACAGTGCAGTATCTGACAAAACATTTCGTAGTCGGCAGGATTCGAACCTGCGCGGGGAGACCCCAACAGATTTCAAGTCTGTCGCCTTAACCACTCGGCCACGACTGCCGTATTTTACAATTTAAACCTAGTTGATCTACTCGTATAATACAGTGAAGAATTCGACAAAACATTTCGTAGTCGGCAGGATTCGAACCTGCGCGGGGAGACCCCAACAGATTTCAAGTCTGTCGCCTTAACCACTTGGCCACGACTACGGTATATTGTAATGTATACCTAGTTGATCTATCTATTCCTATAAGACAGTGCAGTATCTGACAAAACATTTCGTAGTCTGCAGGATTCGAACCTGCGCGGGGAGACCCCAACAGATTTCAAGTCTGTCGCCTTAACCACTCGGCCACGACTGCCGTATTTTACAATTTAAACCTATTTGATCTACTCGTATAAGACAGTGAAGTATTTGACAAAATCATTTCGTAGTCGGCAGGATTCGAAACTGCGCGGAGAACCTCAACAGATTTCAAGTCTGTCGCTTTAACCACTCGGCCACGACTACTGTATGTTGTAATTTATACCTAGTTGATATATCTATTCCTATAAGACAGTGCAGTATCTGACAAAACATTTCGTAGTCGGCAGGATTCGAACCTGCGCGGGGAGACCCCAACAGATTTCAAGTCTGTCGCCTTAACCACTCGGCCACGACTACGGTATGTTGTAATATATACCTAGTTGATCTATCTATTCCTATAAGTCAGTGCAGTATCTGACAAAACATTTCGTAGTCGGCAGGATTCGAACCTGCGCGGGGAGACCCCAACAGATTTCAAGTCTGTCGCCTTAACCGCTCGGCCACGACTACGGTATGTTGTAATTTATACCTAGTTGATCTATCTATTCCTATAAGACAGTGCAGTATCTGACAAAACATTTCGTAGTCGGCAGGATTCGAACCTGCGCGGGGAGACCCCATCAGATTTCAAGTCTGTCGCCTTAACCACTCGGCCACGACTGCCGTATTTTACAATTTAAACCTATTTGATCTACTCGTATAAGACAGTGAAGTATTTGACAAAATCATTTCGTAGTCGGCAGGATTCGAACCTGCGCGGGGAGACCCCAACAGATTTCAAGTCTGTCGCCTTAACCACTCGGCCACGACTGCCGTATTTTACAATTTAAACCTATTTGATCTACTCGTATAAGACAGTGAAGTATTTGACAAAATCATTTCGTAGTCGGCAGGATTCGAACCTGCGCGGGGAGACCCCAACAGATGTCAAGTCTGTCGCCTTAACCACTCTGCCACGACTACGGTATGTTGTAATTTATACCTAGTTGATCTATCTATTCCTATAAGACAGTGCAGTATCTGACAAAACATTTCGTAGTCGGCAGGATTCGAACCTGCGCGGGGAGACCCCAACAGATTTCAAGTCTGTCGCCTTAACCACTCGGCCACGACTGCCGTATTTTATAATTTAAACCTATTTGATCTAATCGTATAAGACAGTGAAGTATTTGACAAAATCATTTCGTAGTCGGCAGGATTCGAAACTGCGCGGAGAACCCCAACAGATTTCAAGTCTGTCGCTTTAACCACTCGGCCACGACTACTGTATGTTGTAATTTATACCTAGTTGATATATCTATTCCTATAAGACAGTGCAGTATCTGACAAAACATTTCGTAGTCGGCAGGATTCGAACCTGCGCGGGGAGACCCCAACAGATTTCAAGTCTGTCGCCTTAACCACTCGGCCACGACTACGGTATGTTGTAATATATACCTAGTTGATCTATCTATTCCTATAAGTCAGTGCAGTATCTGACAAAACATTTCGTAGTCGGCAGGATTCGAACCTGCGCGGGGAGACCCCAACAGATTTCAAGTCTGTCGCCTTAACCACTTGACCACGACTACTGTATGTTGTAATTTATACCTAGTTGATCTATCTATACCTATAATACAGTGCAGTATCTGACAAAACTTGTCGTAGTCGGCAGGATTCGAACCTGCGCGGGGAGACACCAACAGATTTCAAGTCTGTCGCCTTAACCACTCGGCCACGACTACTGTATGTTGTAATTTATACGTAGTTGATCTATCTACTCCTATAAGACAGTGCAGTATCTGACAAAACATGTCGTAGTCGGCAGATTCGAACCTGCGCGGAGAGACACCAACAGATTTCAAGTCTGTCGCCTTAACCACTCGGCCACGACTACGGTATGTTGTAATTTATACCTAGTTGATCTATCTATTCCTATAAGACAGTGCAGTATCTGACAAAACATTTCGTAGTCGGCAGGATTCGAACCTGCGCGGGGAGACCCCATCAGATTTCAAGTCTGTCGCCTTAACCACTCGGCCACGACTACGGTATATTGTAATTTATACCTAGTTGATCTATCTATTCCTATAAGACAGTGCAGTATCTGACAAAACATTTCGTAGTCGGCAGGATTCGAACCTGCGCGGGGAGACCCCAACAGATTTCAAGTCTGTCGCCTTAACCACTCGGCCACGACTGCCGTATTTTACAATTTAAACCTAGTTGATCTACTCGTATAATACAGTGAAGAATTCGACAAAACATTTCGTAGTCGGCAGGATTCGAACCTGCGCGGGGAGACCCCAACAGATTTCAAGTCTGTCGCCTTAACCACTTGGCCACGACTACGGTATATTGTAATGTATACCTAGTTGATCTATCTATTCCTATAAGACAGTGCAGTATCTGACAAAACATTTCGTAGTCGGCAGGATTCGAACCTGCGCAGGGAGACCCCAACAGATTTCAAGTCTGTCGCCTTAACCACTCGGCCACGACTGCCGTATTTTACAATTTAAACCTATTTGATCTACTCGTATAAGACAGTGAAGTATTTGACAAAATCATTTCGTAGTCGGCAGGATTCGAACCTGCGCGGGGAGACCCCAACAGATTTCAAGTCTGTCGCCTTAACCACTTGGCCACGACTACGGTATGTTGTAATTTATACCTAGTTGATCTATCTATTCCTATAAGACAGTGCAGTATCTGACAAAACATTTCGTAGTCGGCAGGATTCGAACCTGCGCGGTGAGACCCCAACAGATTTCAAGTCTGTCGCCTTAACCACTCGGCCACGACTACGGTATGTTGTAATTTGTACCTAGTTGATCTATCTATTCCTATAAGACAGTGCAGTATCTGACAAAACATTTCGTAGTCGGCAGGATTCGAACCTGCGCGGGGAGACCCCAACAGATTTCAAGTCTGTCGCCTTAACCACTCGACCACGACTGCCGTATTTTACAATTTAAACCTATTTGATCTACTCGTATAAGACAGTGAAGTATTTGACAAAATCATTTCGTAGTCGGCAGGATTCGAACCTGCGCGGGGAGACCCCAACAGATTTCAAGTCTGTCGCCTTAACCACTCTGCCACGACTACGGTATGTTGTAATTTATACCTAGTTGATCTATCTATTCCTATAAGACAGTGCAGTATCTGACAAAACATTTCGTAGTCGGCAGGATTCGAACCTGCGCGGGGAGACCCCAACAGATTTCAAGTCTGTCGCCTTAACCACTCGGCCACGACTGCCGTATTTTATAATTTAAACCTATTTGATCTAATCGTATAAGACAGTGAAGTATTTGACAAAATCATTTCGTAGTCGGCAGGATTCGAAACTGCGCGGAGAACCTCAACAGATTTCAAGTCTGTCGCTTTAACCACTCGGCCACGACTACTGTATGTTGTAATTTATACCTAGTTGATATATCTATTCCTATAAGACAGTGCAGTATCTGACAAAACATTTCGTAGTCGGCAGGATTCGAACCTGCGCGGGGAGACCCCAACAGATTTCAAGTCTGTCGCCTTAACCGCTCGGCCACGACTACGGTATGTTGTAATTTATACCTAGTTGATCTATCTATTCCTATAAGACAGTGCAGTATCTGACAAAACATTTCGTAGTCGGCAGGATTCGAACCTGCGCGGGGAGACCCCATCAGATTTCAAGTCTGTCGCCTTAACCACTCGGCCACGACTGCCGTATTTTACAATTTAAACCTATTTGATCTACTCGTATAAGACAGTGAAGTATTTGACAAAATCATTTCGTAGTCGGCAGGATTCGAACCTGCGCGGGGAGACCCCAACAGATTTCAAGTCTGTCGCCTTAACCACTCGGCCACGACTGCCGTATTTTACAATTTAAACCTATTTGATCTACTCGTATAAGACAGTGAAGTATTTGACAAAATCATTTCGTAGTCGGCAGGATTCGAACCTGCGCGGGGAGACCCCAACAGATTTCAAGTCTGTCGCCTTAACCACTCTGCCACGACTACGGTATGTTGTAATTTATACCTAGTTGATCTATCTATTCCTATAAGACAGTGCAGTATCTGACAAAACATTTCGTAGTCGGCAGGATTCGAACCTGCGCGGGGAGACCCCAACAGATTTCAAGTCTGTCGCCTTAACCACTCGGCCACGACTGCCGTATTTTATAATTTAAACCTATTTGATCTAATCGTATAAGACAGTGAAGTATTTGACAAAATCATTTCGTAGTCGGCAGGATTCGAAACTGCGCGGAGAACCCCAACAGATTTCAAGTCTGTCGCTTTAACCACTCGGCCACGACTACTGTATGTTGTAATTTATACCTAGTTGATATATCTATTCCTATAAGACAGTGCAGTATCTGACAAAACATTTCGTAGTCGGCAGGATTCGAACCTGCGCGGGGAGACCCCAACAGATTTCAAGTCTGTCGCCTTAACCACTCGGCCACGTCTACGGTATGTTGTAATATATACCTAGTTGATCTATCTATTCATATAAGTCAGTGCAGTATCTGACAAAACATTTCGTAGTCGGCAGGATTCGAACCTGCGCGGGGAGACCCCAACAGATTTCAAGTCTGTCGCCTTAACCACTCGGCCACGACTGCCGTATTTTATAATTTAAACCTATTTGATCTAATCGTATAAGACAGTGAAGTATTTGACAAAATCATTTCGTAGTCGGCAGGATTCGAACCTGCACGGGGAGACCCCAACAGATTTCAAGTCTGTCGCCTTAACCACTCGGCCACAACTACTGTATGTTGTAATTTATACCTAGTTGATCTATCTATTCCTATAAGACAGTGCAGTATCTGACAAAACATTTCGTAGTCGGCAGGATTCGAACCTGCGCGGGGAGACCCCATCAGATTTCAAGTCTGTCGCCTTAACCACTCGGCCACGACTACTGTATGTTGTAATTTATACCTAGTTGATCTATCTATTCATATAAGACAGTGCAGTATCTGACAAAACATTTCGTAGTCGGCAGGATTCGAACCTGAGCGGGGAGACCCCAACAGATTTCAAGTCTGTCGCCTTAACCACTTGACCACGACTACTGTATGTTGTAATTTATACCTAGTTGATCTATCTATACCTATAATACAGTGCAGTATCTGACAAAACATGTCGTAGTCGGCAGGATTCGAACCTGCGCGGGGAGACACCAACAGATTTCAAGTCTGTCGCCTTAACCACTCGGCCACGACTACGGTATGTTGTAATTTATACCTAGTTGATCTATCTATTTCTATAAGACAGTGCAGTATCTGAAAAAACATGTCGTAGTCGGCAGATTCGAACCTGCGCGGGGAGACACCAACAGATTTCAAGTCTGTCGCCTTAACCACTCGGCCACGACTACGGTATGTTGTAATTTATACCTAGTTGATCTATCTATTCCTATAAGACAGTGCAGTATCTGACAAAACATTTCGTAGTCGGCAGGATTCGAACCTGCGCGGGGAGACCCCATCAGATTTCAAGTCTGTCGCCTTAACCACTCGGCCACGACTACTGTATGTTGTAATTTATACCTAGTTGATCTATCTATTCATATAAGACAGTGCAGTATCTGACAAAACATTTCGTAGTCGGCAGGATTCGAACCTGAGCGGGGAGACCCCAACAGATTTCAAGTCTGTCGCCTTAACCACTTGACCACGACTACTGTATGTTGTAATTTATACCTAGTTGATCTATCTATACCTATAAGACAGTGCAGTATCTGACAAAACATGTCGTAGTCGGCAGGATTCGAACCTGCGCGGGGAGACACCAACAGATTTCAAGTCTGTCGCCTTAACCACTCGGCCACGACTACTGTATGTTGTAATTTATACGTAGTTGATCTATCTACTCCTATAAGACAGTGCAGTATCTGACAAAACATGTCTTAGTCGGCGGATTCGAACCTGCGCGGGGAGACACCAACAGATTTCAAGTCTGTCGCCTTAACCACTCGGCCACGACTACGGTATGTTGTAATTTATACCTAGTTGATCTATCTATTCCTATAAGACAGTGTAGTATCTGACAAAACATTTCGTAGTCGGCAGGATTCGAACCTGCGCGGGGAGACCCCAACAGATTTCAAGTCTGTCGCCTTAACCACTCGGCCACGACTACTGTATGTTGTAATTTATACCTAGTTGATATATCTACTCCTATAAGACAGTGCAGTATCTGACAAAACATTTCGTAGTCGGCTGGATTCGAACCTGCGCGGGGAGACTCCAACATATTTCTAGTCTGTCCCCTTAACCGCTCGGCCACGACTACCGTATTTTTACAATTTAAACCTAGTTGACCTATACTCGTGTAATACAGTGCAGTATTTGACAAAACATTTCGTAGTCGGCAGAATTCTATTTGCATCGCGGCGACGTTGCGGGCGGAGGATCCACACTCACTTGGTAAATCTTTGCACTACGAGCATGACGTATTATTGCTTGCGCTGGAGTTTTGGGTGCCCACCCATAAATCGGCTGGTTGACCAGTCAATTATTAAGTCGGATTGCCATAACGGGTGCCGGAAAGGAAGAGCTCGATTCTAAATGGTTGGAAATTGGGCCAGGTTTGCGATTCTGATGGAGGTATAGAGCCTGGATTGGTGTTCGTTTTAGGAAACGAGGTAGGAGATATCTAAATTCTTGCCGGTGGTCCAATATGGCACTGGTAAGGAGGTACAATTTTATAGGGCAGCCAGGTCATTTTGTCAATGTGAAATTTTATAATGGTTATTAGGCTGCGAAAGTGTCGTAATAAGAATTTTAGCAAGTTCGAAATTCGTTCTTTTAATACCATTTTGTGTGTTTTCACATATACCATGTTATGTAGGAATTCCTCTATGCGTGTACGTACGTTGGTGCAGTGACAGGGTCATCAGTGCAACGGGCGTGGCACATTGAGTAGGGTACGCAGTCTTTGTATTGTACAAAGCTATTGTACAAAGCTATTGTGCTTTAGCACGCGCTCAAGCATGCACGGCGCGGCACGAAGGTGGCATCGCATTCCTGCGGGATTTTCATGAAGGCGTGGGTATTGTCAAAAGGTATGTGGATATGGATAATTTATTTATTTATTATCAGTAGGCCTGTATCGGACCGGGTTTTATCATGGTTCATAATAGTAGCACTCATTAGTAATGCAAAATACCGGTCCAGTTATCAGAGTATGATAATATGCATAATGTAAGGATGGTCTAAAACGAAGAGGATGTAAGGTGGCTTTCAAAATGCAAAGCACATGTACATTTTATTTGTATTCCCTTAGCGTCGCCGTGATTGAATTTGTTGTAGCTTTCGCGCAGTATGGTACGGCTAGGCTGCGCATGTTCGGCGTTCCTAAAAAATCTGAGATTTAAGGAAGTAAG
The DNA here is from genome assembly GCA_037893245.1 of Crossaster papposus. Taxonomy (NCBI): domain Eukaryota; kingdom Metazoa; phylum Echinodermata; class Asteroidea; order Velatida; family Solasteridae; genus Crossaster; species Crossaster papposus. The sequence continues at coordinate 511,065 of JBAIAA010000827.1, read as the reverse complement.
GCCTATGGCAGTTTAAGCCAGCAGTCTCAGTAAACCCTTCCGGGTTATGAGTATAGGGTCAAATGGTTGTTATCCTTAGTTTGTTTCACAGTTATTAATTTGTTCTTTACAAAATATGATTTACGTTCATCTTCGTGACAATTGTGCATAAACAAAAAGAAAATTTAATCCCCAATCGGGCTGATCGAAATAATTAATTTGGTAAACTTTTAGGTAGATTTTCAGAGAATAGCTGTGGAAAGGCCTATATCAAATAAATTTTATAGCTCTTAGACCACTGTAGCGCCAGCTTATGCAATTAGGTTAGTGAATCACCATGGGCACTAGGGGATGTTTCATATCAGATGCGACAGGTGAGTCCGTAGGTATAGCCAAGTGAGTACCAGATGTGGGGTTGTTTTTCCAGACTTTGTCTAAATTCAGATCGAGTTGTGAGAGAAACTTGTAGTCCTATAAAAGGACATGTCAGACCTTTTCGGAGTTAAAATATTATCACTGGTGACTGCAGTGGCAATACGCCATAAACATACGTGTAACTGTAAGTGCTGGTAGTAAGCGGTAGGCCTAACAAGGTTATATAGATGGATTTATCCCTCTGTGATTTGACGGATGCAGCACCGTTTATGTATCTCACGTTTCCTTTTGATTTAATCCCATATGCACAGGACATGTGACGGCTATGGTGTGGCAGGGGTCATAGTGAAACAGAAGCTTCATCATCAGAGGCACTAACAAGATGGAGGAGGTCCTTGGAGCGATAGAGGGGTCAAGCTTTGCCCTGGGTCCCCCAAGGTTTCAGAGTGAATATAGGCCTAAAAAGGAGCATTTATAGTTAGCCCCTGAAATTGTTTTATGTTTGGCACAGCCCAGGCGATCAGACCTTGATTGGTATGGGAAAGTGTATTTGGAACATTTGGACGGTGGTCTGTGCGTTGGGTTTGGCCAAGAGGTGGATGTTGGTCGGGGATTGGACGCAAGGGTGGAGTGTCCTAGGTAGTGTTGGTGGAAAGGGCAGTGGGCATGTACATTTATACGATGGGAAAATGTACAGTAAACGCAACTGTATAGGCCTAAACAGATTATATCAATTTATTTTCAGTTGTGGTTCCACTTGCAGGATTTGGTTGCTCTAGATGACTATAGTCTTGGCAGAGTGTAACAATGAGCAACAGAAGGTACAGGTCAGGCTCAAGCATAGTTTCTTGGCGGGGTCGGGCCCCGAGGTTTGCAAATACTACCTGTATAACGGTGTCTGGGAAAGGCCTATAGTTGGCAAATGCCTTAAAATTATAATAAGGAATGTAACGCTTGGTTCACAAATAAATCTGTAAACGTGATGCCTGTGAAAATTATGCTCGGCTGGGAGAATGTCTGATCGGCAAAATGATTAACCAAGTATCCGCGAAATCTATGGGGGTGTAGCCCGGCGGGTGAACCTATGTTGTGGGAACGATTTCCTATTCACAAATTGTATGTGCATGTCAGCCAATTTTCGGTGTCGGGCGATTTATATCACATTGTGGTAAAATCCTTAGAAGAGTATGACTGAAAGTAGACAATTTATGCTGTCTAATAAACGCGAGCATCGCAGCAATTGACAACTGAGCGTCACAATCGAAAAGGATTTTAGATCATTCGTTCGAGTACGTGCTGCGCCTATGGAAAATAGTTTTGTAATGCTTGGAGAAAACAAAGGCAGGCCCCGCATACAGATGTTTTTTGCTAAAAGGAAGTCTTCGGGAAAACTATTCATCTTCTATAAAAAATATTTATTTCGATTACCTATTTTCTGGCTGTTGAACCTTTGCTAGGCAAAATGTAGCGTGAGTTACCTTTACGAAAGTTGCCACCGCGGTATGTTTGGGTCCAAAACAGAAAATGGATTTTCAAATCATCTTAATAAAAGGATTATATTGCGGCATAACACTTTTATAAATTAAATTTTGTAAAGTACTAAATTGAGTTGGTTTTAGCTAAACAAAATTGAAAACGAAGGTTACCGGTGATAAGCATTTACATAAATAATGGGGTCCAGTGTGAACGAAGTAGTTCATTTTTTATTATTAAAGGTTTAAGGTCAAGTGTTGATCATAAAACCACTTTACATCAGGAACCCACGAGTGCCAAGAATATAATGTATACATGTAAACTGTCGATAGAAAGCGCTCAGAATGTAACATGCGCGCGATGGCGCAGGGCCGTTGCAGAGGGGCGCGCCCTCTGAATTTGATCTATTCTCTCTATAACTCAGGATTTATGTACTTTCAGTCGATCTGGTCAGCTGGAATGTCAATTGGTGGGCTAGGTTTAGACTGAGCTCTAACTTTACTATGAAGGCGGCAATACAAGGTACTTTATAGTGACGAGTCTGAGCCGCTATGAAGTGGTAGGGAAATCCCTGGCTACAGGGCGCTACATGTGCTAGGGGAAAACCCCGTTTACACGGCGGGAGGCGTTTATGCATTATGGGGTGTGTAGTCATGCGTGAGTTCGTTTTTTGATTGAAATAGGGGACGTATAACATTAGAGGGCTATAGGGTCCCCTATTTCGAAAAGGGGCCTTCCGAATCATTTAAAGCACGAACAAAAGAGGGATAATAGGAGGTCCATCAATTTGTTTCGTATATTACGTTATGAAGACACTCCATGGGAGGTTCGTGGGCTGAGGAAAATCTCTCTGAACTAAAACTTAGAAAGGTCTGTCGACCTAAATGGTCCATGTATACACGCGTTTGTTTAGGGTGTAAGTGGACGACACGAAGGTGATTTGGGGTTATGGTTAGAATCGAGGACGTCCTCGATTGAGTTTCGTGTACAAAACCAACGAGAGCCGTTCGAAAAAGTTATAGTGCAAACAAAGGAAATCATCGAGAGGAACAAACTAAACTCCTCGACGGATTTAATAGACAGACGTGTTGGTATGTGTACATGTTTAGTGTATGTATATATTTGCATATGTGTGTATATGTATGGGTATGGATATGGATATATAGATGCATAGAAATATGGATAGATGTATATGGATGTGTATGGATATATTATATGGATATAGGGATATATAGGAATATGTATGGGTATAGATGGATGGAAACGCAAGGAAAAAGGCAAGGAAAAAGGCAAGGAAAAAGGCAAGGAAAAAGGCAAGGAAAAAGGCAAGGAAAAAGGCAAGGAAAAAGGCAAGGAAAAAGGCAAGGAAAAAGGCAAGGAAAAAGGCAAGGAAAAAGGCAAGGAAAAAGGCAAGGAAAAAGGCAAGGAAAAAGGCAAGGAAAAAGGCAAGGAAAAAGGCAAGGAAAAAGGCAAGGAAAAAGGCAAGGAAAAAGGCAAGGAAAAAGGCAAGGAAAAAGGCAAGGAAAAAGGCAAGGAAAAAGGCAAGGAAAAAGGCAAGGAAGGGAAAAGTGGAAAGGAAGGGGAAAAGGCAAAAGGAAAAGGGGAAAGGAAAGGAAACTGAGAAAGGAAACTGAGAAAGGAAACTGAGAAAGGAAACTGAGAAAGGAAACTGAGAAAGGAAACTGAGAAAGGAAACTGAGAAAGGAAACTGAGAAAGGAAACTGAGAAAGGAAACGGGAAAAGGAAAAGGAAAAGGAAGGTGGAAAACCCGATTGGTAGACATAATGGGGGAAAACCCCCGAGATGATGTGGGGAGAGCCCCAGGTATTGATGTGGGGAAAGGCCCAGATTGGGATATGCATTTGTAAAGAGGAAAATAGCCCCAGTGAATTAAGGAAGGAGGTAAAGGGATATATTTTTGTCTTTATATTTGTATTAGTTATTTGGCCACGAATGGCAACATTCGAATGAATATGCCGGTACAGAGAGTAGGATAATGTAATAAAGTGATGTAGCAGCACAAACAGGGGCAAAGCAAAGGGTTGTGAATATTAGACGGCAATGGGAAGTCAAGGTGTTGCAATAGAAGACAAAACGGAAACGAGACAATACCGACATAATAGTCAGGAAAGGTGAAAGGAATAATGAAACGGGGATTTACGGTATTTATGGTAAATTGAATCTAAAACTTTTAAGATTTGATGCTTGTAGAGATTGCTCAATAAAACAGATGCATGACAATGGGGGGAAACAGCCCCAGTTATAATGGTACGGGATTTGTTTGTGTGTTCTATATTCCCCTTAAATTTGAGCTAAATAGCCCGATTCTGTAGACCACGCTCCCCGGAAGGTCGACAACTCGCAGGGTATTATTTTGACGTCTGATCAATTGGTTGCTATGCTGTCCGGTTAGATTTTCGCCTTCCGCTTGTGGGAAAAATACGATATGCCCATTTGGTTTTAGTAATGGTCGAGTGTTAAATGAAACATTTGAGCACTTTAAGGTTTTAGTTACCTGCTTCTATACAATCACGCTAAGGTTAAATTGCACTGTGCTAGTAATTGAACATGTACATGTACACGTCACGCTACAAGTACTTGACGGGCGCGGTCCACTCTATACATTTTGATGTCCACGGTGTTTTGTACATTTTGAGAAATAAAACAAACAAATGGGGAGATGAACCCCGGTTATAAGAATGAGATAATAAAACATCTCGGGAAAATGAGACAAATAATAATAATCTGGAATGAGTACCGTAAATAAAGGGAGCAAGCCGCAAAATTAGGCAGAGCGGATTATCAGGAGATAAATATCTCTATACAAATATGGCAGCAAATAGCATCGGGAAGAAACGCATGCGTGAAAATGTATTTATACAAAATTAGAGAATGGAGTCCCTATGTATCGACAATTTTGTTTTCTCCGTTGTTTTTACGATTTGACCATGATGTTGTGTCCAGTTTTGCCCTGCTTTTGTAGAAAAGGGCCACTGTCGGCCAATCATCAAGAATGATTTAAATCGTGAATTACATACTTTGGTGCCGATATGCATTAGTAGATAAAATATTTTCAATTGTTAGCTGAGCTGACCGTTTCGCATAAGAATGTTTTGCAGGAAGGACTCTGGTACATCGAAGTGAGGGAATGCAGTAGCAAGCACTGACCTTGTTCGGCACGCAAGACGACGGGCGTGTAGTTTGATGATAACGCGCTTACGAGGGACGAGGGAAGGATGCAAGTCAGGATTAGAACTTCGGCAGCTCAATTGGGTATTCTTCAAGACAATGGCCTCGTCTGGCGCACTAATTGAAGAGGTAGCGATGGAGAAGGGACATCCAGAAAGATACTGGAGATTGTGAGTATTGTTTGAAATGAAGCAACACGGAGATGCTGCCTGTGTCCCGTGAGGGCTGGTAAGTAATAGCTCAGACTCTTTTTCGATTGCTCTTTTTTGCCGTCGAGACTTGGTGTTCCCCAAGTTCATGTATGCTGCATTTTATGTTTCTCTTACAGGCTGTGCAACAGGATAGGGAATGCGAAAATAACATACTTTATTCACGATTGAGAACGCGAATAATTGGAGAACTACATTTCGGAGAAGGATGCATACGGGGATCTTCTGGCGTGATTTGGTCGGCGTATGGCACTATTTTTGCCGCTTCTTTCGGACATCCGTATCGGTGAAGAATATAAAGAGGTTTAATCGGCTTAGGGCAGTTCGTGCCCCCCCCAAAAAAAAAAAAAATAAATAAATAAATATAAAACAAATACAATTAAATACAAATACAAATAAAATATAACGAAATAATTAAATAAATCGCAGGCGGAAATAAAAGGAATACCACGCCACAACTGGTGATTTACAGATTAGTTGAATACAAACAACCGTTTGAGGTCTTGGCAGCGGAGCGTCTACCACAAAATATAGCCAGGAAGGATTGTGATACACGTAGTCCCATGTGGCCGGTGTATTTCGAAGTTTGAGCGACAATGCACATTCTTTTAAGTCATATCTCTTCTGCTGCAGTAAGTTCAATGGAAGCCAGGTGTGGAAGTCCAAGTTTCGTGGAGATCATGTCACGTCAACATCAGGGAAATAAAATGTCTACACGTTTATTCCAGCTCCCTGGCTTGGTCTACACAATGGTTCAACCGCTTCAGACGGAGAGTCCAGGAGTATGAATTTCGAAATGATAAAATATTTATAAAAGATAGCAGAAGAGCCTCGACGGACGACTGGGCAGGAAAGGCAAATGGTTTCCTTAGGTTTATGCGACGGAGGATATACGTTCTCATTTTAGGGGGTTGTGTTGTGTTGTTTGTTTTGTTGTTGTTTGTTTGTTTTTTGACAGGTTCACATACACGAGGCCACGCCAGCATGAGGAGTTATGTTCAGCGGCAGGCAAATAAACGGGGTATACAGTAAGACGTTTCTTGGTTAAACAGACGATCGGAGATAGGGGAGGTAGTCGGCGCAGCCGGAAGTGAAATTGATACACTCGTATTTGGTTGAGGTTGGATTATAGGATGCTTTAGGCAAATCCACACAAGTCCAGTTTATATGTACAAGGTATCATTTCACATTTGAGGGAATTCGGATGGCGCGGGTCGACTCGGATGAGGATGTCCTTTGATTTAAAGCAACCAGGAGGTATAGTGGACAGCTGCCAAATTTCGCCGATGGATGGGCTCGGTGAGAGAACAGTTTTCCTCGAATAAATTGCTGACGGGCAGGGCGAGAGGTCGTTATAGGCAGCTCAGGATTCGGCATGCATTGTAAGAATAGTCAAGATGCTATAATCCATCTAAGCAACTTGTTGGGATAGTGCCTTCACTAACAGGCCAAGTGCAGAAGCGACATCGGGTGGCAAAGCGAAATTAAGAATTGGTTGGCTACAGCAGATATGAGTACAATAGCAAAAGGTACAATGCAAAAAAGGTAAGGCAGCTGGAAACGGCTCTCTGAGGAATAATGTAAGGTGCTGAGCTTCTTGCGGTAGTGTGCAAACAAGGATGGTACCTACAAAGCATGGGCTTGGCCTCATTTGAGGGTCTGCGGCAAGCGGCTAGAGGAGCCTGTCGGCAGGGAACAACACCTCAAGATCCTTAACTGGTAGACAATTAATAGATGCAGAAATTATTGGTGGCATATGCTGTGTATCCCGAGGAGAATCACGGGTAAGATTAGGGGTGAGGCGTGGGATGAGATGTGGGATGAGATGTGGGATGAGATGTGGGATGAGATGTGGGATGAGATATGGGATGAGCTATGGGATGAGCTATGGGATGAGCTATGGGATGAGCTATGGGATGAGATATGGGATGAGATATGGGATGAGATATGGGATGAGATAAGGTTTGGGTGTAGATGAAGAGAGCATAGGGGAATGGATTGGGAGTCTAAGTTCGGAGCGAAGAATCCTTCCCCCCATTTCTAAGATCAAATGTGGACTCTGGAGTCCGAACAAAGCAGCGATGCAAATACTTTACTATTTGCATCGCGGCGACGTTGCGGGCGGAGGATCCACACTCACTTGGTAAATCTGGTCACTACGAGAGAGGACGGTATAAGGCGAAGAAGGCTTTGGTTTGTTTGCTCCAAGGACAGGTAAGGTCTCAAACATCTTTCCCACCCACCCGCCCTATACTGTAGAAGGTACTGCTGTTCGGATTCTAGTCTCAACGCTCGAATCCTTCCCCCCATTTCTAAGATCAAATGTGGACTCTGGAGTCCGAACAAAGCAGCGATGCAAATACTTTACTATTCTGCGCGGGAGGACCCCAACAGATTTCAAGTCTGTCGCCTTAACCACTCGGACACGACTGCCGTATTTTACCATTTAAACCTAGTTGATCTACTCGTATAAGACAGTGAAGTATTTGACAAAATCATTTCGTAGTCGGCAGAATTCGAACCTGCGCGGAAAGACCCCAACAGATTTCTAGTCTGTCGCCTCAACCGCTCGGCCACGACTGCCGTATTTTACAATTTAAACCTAGTTGATCTACTCGTATAATACAGTGAAGAATTTGACAAAACATTTTGTAGTCGGCAGGATTCGAACCTGCGCGGGGAGACCCCCAACAGATTTCAAGTCTGTCGCCTTAACCACTCGGCCACGACTACGGTATATTGTAATTTATACCTAGTTGATCTATCTATTCCTATAAGACAGTGCAGTATCTGACAAAACATTTCGTAGTCGGCAGGATTCGAACCTGCGCGGGGAGACACCAACAGATTTCAAGTCTGTCGCCTTAACCACTCGGCCACGACTACTGTATGTTGTAATTTATACGTAGTTGATCTATCTACTCCTATAAGACAGTGCAGTATCTGACAAAACATGTCGTAGTCGGCGGATTCGAACCTGCGCGGGGAGACCCCAACAGATTTCAAGTCTGTCGCCTTAACCACTCAGCCACGACTACTGTATGTTGTAATTTATACCTAGTTGATCTATCTATTCATATAAGACAGTGCAGTATCTGACAAAACGTTTCGTAGTCGGCAGGATTCGAACCTGAGCGGGGAGACCCCAACAGATTTCAAGTCTGTCGCCTTAACCACTTGACCACGACTACTGTATGTTGTAATTTATACCTAGTTGATCTATCTATACCTATAAGACAGTGCAGTATCTGACAAAACATGTCGTAGTCGGCAGGATTCGAACCTGCGCGGGGAGACACCAACATATTTCAAGTCTGTCGCCTTAACCAGTCGGCCACGACTACTGTATGTTGTAATTTATACGTAGTTGATCTATCTACTCCTATAAGACAGTGCAGTATCTGACAAAACATGTCGTAGTCGGCGGATTCGAACCTGCGCGGGGAGACACCAACAGATTTCAAGTCTGTCGCCTTAACCACTCGGCCACGACTACGGTATGTTGTAATGTATACCTAGTTGATCTATCTATTCCTATAAGACAGTGCAGTATCTGACAAAACATTTCGTAGTCGGCAGGATTCGAACCTGCGCGGGGAGACCCCAACTGATTTCAAGTCTGTCGCCTTAACCACTCGGCCACGACTGCCGTATTTTACAATTTAAACCTATTTGATCTACTCGTATAAGACAGTGAAGTATTTGACAAAATCATTTCGTAGTCGGCAGGATTCGAACCTGCGCGGGGAGACCCCAACAGATTTCAAGTCTGTCGCCTTAACCACTCGGCCACGACTACTGTATGTTGTAATTTATACCTAGTTGATCTATCTATTCCTATAAGACAGTGCAGTATCTGACAAAACATTTCGTAGTCGGCAGGATTCGAATCTGCGCGGGGAGACCCCAACAGATTTCAAGTCTGTCGCCTTAACCACTCGGCCACGACTACGGTATGTTGTAATTTGTACCTAGTTGATCTATCTATTCCTATAAGACAGTGCAGTATCTGACAAAACATTTCGTAGTCGGCAGGATTCGAACCTGCGCGGGGAGACCCCAACAGATTTCAAGTCTGTCGCCTTAACCACTCGGCCACGACTGCCGTATTTTACAATTTAAACCTATTTGATCTACTCGTATAAGACAGTGAAGTATTTGACAAAATCATTTCGTAGTCGGCAGGATTCGAACCTGCGCGGGGAGACCCCAACAGATTTCAAGTCTGTTGCCTTAACCACTCTGCCACGACTACGGTATGTTGTAATTTATACCTATTCCTATAAGACAGTGCAGTATCTGACAAAACATTTCGTAGTCGGCAGGATTCGAACCTGCGCGGGGAGACCCCAACAGATTTCAAGTCTGTCGCCTTAACCACTCGGCCACGACTGCCGTATTTTATAATTTAAACCTATTTGATCTACTCGTATAAGACAGTGAAGTATTTGACAAAATCATTTCGTAGTCGGCAGGATTCGAAACTGCGCGGGGAGACCCCAACAGATTTCAAGTCTGTCGCCTTAACCACTCGGCCACGACTACTGTATGTTGTAATTTATACCTAGTTGATATATCTATTCCTATAAGACAGTGCAGTATCTGACAAAACATTTCGTAGTCGGCAGGATTCGAACCTGCGCGGGGAGACCCCAACAGATTTCTAGTCTGTCGCCTTAACCGCTCGGCCACGACTGCCGTATTTTACAATTTAAACCTAGTTGATCTACTCGTATAATACAGTGAAGAATTTGACAAAATATTTCGTAGTCGGCAGAATTCGAACCTGCGCGGGGAGACCCCAACAGATTTCAAGTCTGTCGCCTTAACCACTCGGCCACGACTACGGTATATTGTAATTTTTACCTAGTTGATCTATCTATTCCTATAAGACAGTGCAGTATCTGACAAAACATTTCGTAGTCGGCAGGATTCGAACCTGCGCGGGGAGACCCCAACATATTTCAAGTCTGTCGCCTTAACCACTCGGCCACGACTGCCGTATTTTACAATTTAAACCTATTTGATCTACTCGAATAAGACAGTGAAGTATTTGACAAAATCATTTCTTAGTCGTCAGGATTCGAACCTGCGCGGGGAGACCCCAACAGATTTCAAGTCTGTCGCCTTAACCACTTGGCCACGACTACGGTATGTTGTAATTTATACCTAGTTGATCTATCTATTCCTATAAGACAGTGCAGTATCTGACAAAACATTTCGTAGTCGGCAAGATTCGAACCTGCGCGGGGAGACCCCAACAGATTTCAAGTCTGTCGCCTTAACCACTCGGCCACGACTACGGTATGTTGTAATTTGTACCTAGTTGATCTATCTATTCCTATAAGACAGTGCAGTATCTGACAAAACATTTCGTAGTCGGCAGGATTCGAACCTACGCGGGGAGACCCCAACAGATTTCAAGTCTGTCGCCTTAACCACTCGGCCACGACTGCCGTATTTTACAATTTAAACCTATTTTATCTACTCGTATAAGACAGTGAAGTATTTGACAAAATCATTTCGTAGTCGGCAGGATTCGAACCTGCGCGGGGAGACCCCAACAGATTTCAAGTCTGTCGCCTTAACCACTCTGCCACGACTACGGTATGTTGTAATTTATACCTAGTTGATATATCTATTCCTATAAGACAGTGCAGTATCTGACAAAACATTTCGTAGTCGGCAGGATTCGAACCTGCGCGGGGAGACCCCAACAGATTTCAAGTCTGTCGCCTTAACCACTCGGCCACGACCACGGTATGTTGTAATTTATACCTAGTTGATCTATCTATTCCTATAAGTCAGTGCAGTATCTGACAAAACATTTCGTAGTCGGCAGGATTCGAACCTGCGCGGGGAGACCCCAACAGATTTCAAGTCTGTCGCCTTAACCGCTCGGCCACGACTACGGTATGTTGTAATTTATACCTAGTTGATCTATCTATTCCTATAAGACAGTGCAGTATCTGACAAAACATTTCGTAGTCGGCAGGATTCGAACCTGCGCGGGGAGACCCCAACAGATTTCAAGTCTGTCGCCTTAACCACTCGGCCACGACCACGGTATGTTGTAATTTATACCTAGTTGATCTATCTATTCCTATAAGTCAGTGCAGTATCTGACAAAACATTTCGTAGTCGGCAGGATTCGAACCTGCGCGGGGAGACCCCAACAGATTTCAAGTCTGTCGCCTTAACCGCTCGGCCACGACTACGGTATGTTGTAATTTATACCTAGTTGATCTATCTATTCCTATAAGACAGTGCAGTATCTGACAAAACATTTCGTAGTCGGCAGGATTCGAACCTGCGCGGGGAGACCCCATCAGATTTCAAGTCTGTCGCCTTAACCACTCGGCCACGACTGCCGTATTTTACAATTTAAACCTATTTGATCTACTCGTATAAGACAGTGAAGTATTTGACAAAATCATTTCGTAGTCGGCAGGATTCGAACCTGCGCGGGGAGACACCAACATATTTCAAGTCTGTCGCCTTAACCAGTCGGCCACGACTACTGTATGTTGTAATTCATACGTAGTTGATCTATCTACTCCTATAAGACAGTGCACTATCTGACAAAACATGTCGTAGTCGGCGGATTCGAACCTGCGCGGGGAGACACCAACATATTTCAAGTCTGTCGCCTTAACCACTCGGCCACGACTACGGTATGTTGTAATTTATACCTAGTTGATCTATCTATTCCTATAAGACAGTGCAGTATCTGACAAAACATTTCGTAGTCGGCAGGATTCGAACCTGCGCGGGGAGACCCCAACTGATTTCAAGTCTGTCGCCTTAACCACTCGGCCACGACTGCCGTATTTTACAATTTAAACCTATTTGATCTACTCGTATAAGACAGTGAAGTATTTGACAAAATCATTTCGTAGTCGGCAGGATTCGAACCTGCGCGGGGAGACCCCAACAGATTTCAAGTCTGTCGCCTTAACCACTCGGCCACGACTACTGTATGTTGTAATTTGTACCTAGTTGATCTATCTATTCCTATAAGACAGTGCAGTATCTGACAAAACATTTCGTAGTCGGCAGGATTCGAACCTGCGCGGGGAGACCCCAACAGATTTCAAGTCTGTCGCCTTAACCACTCGGCCACGACTGCCGTATTTTACAATTTAAACCTATTTGATCTACTCGTATAAGACAGTGAAGTATTTGACAAAATCATTTCGTAGTCGGCAGGATTCGAACCTGCGCGGGGAGACCCCAACAGATTTCAAGTCTGTCGCCTTAACCACTCTGCCACGACTACGGTATGTTGTAATTTATACCTATTCCTATAAGACAGTGCAGTATCTGACAAAACATTTCGTAGTCGGCAGGATTCGAACCTGCGCGGGGAGACCCCAACAGATTTCAAGTCTGTCGCCTTAACCACTCGGCCACGACTGCCGTATTTTATAATTTAAACCTATTTGATCTACTCGTATAAGACAGTGAAGTATTTGACAAAATCATTTCGTAGTCGGCAGGATTCGAAACTGCGCGGGGAGACCCCAACAGATTTCAAGTCTGTCGCCTTAACCACTCGGCCACGACTACTGTATGTTGTAATTTATACCTAGTTGATATATCTATTCCTATAAGACAGTGCAGTATCTGACAAAACATTTCGTAGTCGGCAGGATTCGAACCTGCGCGGGGAGACCCCAACAGATTTCTAGTCTGTCGCCTTAACCGCTCGGCCACGACTGCCGTATTTTACAATTTAAACCTAGTTGATCTACTCGTATAATACAGTGAAGAATTTGACAAAATATTTCGTAGTCGGCAGAATTCGAACCTGCGCGGGGAGACCCCAACAGATTTCAAGTCTGTCGCCTTAACCACTCGGCCACGACTACGGTATATTGTAATTTTTACCTAGTTGATCTATCTATTCCTATAAGACAGTGCTGTATCTGACAAAACATTTCGTAGTCGGCAGGATTCGAACCTGCGCGGGGAGACCCCAACAGATTTCAAGTCTGTCGCCTTAACCACTCGGCCACGACTGCCGTATTTTACAATTTAAACCTATTTGATCTACTCGTATAAGACAGTGAAGTATTTGACAAAATCATTTCTTAGTCGTCAGGATTCGAACCTGCGCGGGGAGACCCCAACAGATTTCAAGTCTGTCGCCTTAACCACTTGGCCACGACTACGGTATGTTGTAATTTATACCTAGTTGATCTATCTATTCCTATAAGACAGTGCAGTATCTGACAAAACATTTCGTAGTCGGCAAGATTCGAACCTGCGCGGGGAGACCCCAACAGATTTCAAGTCTGTCGCCTTAACCACTCGGCCACGACTGCCGTATTTTACAATTTAAACCTATTTGATCTACTCGTATAAGACAGTGAAGTATTTGACAAAATCATTTCGTAGTCGGCAGGATTCGAACCTGCGCGGGGAGACCCCAACAGATTTCAAGTCTGTCGCCTTAACCACTCTGCCACGACTACGGTATGTTGTAATTTATACCTATTCCTATAAGACAGTGCAGTATCTGACAAAACATTTCGTAGTCGGCAGGATTCGAACCTGCGCGGGGAGACCCCAACAGATTTCAAGTCTGTCGCCTTAACCACTCGGCCACGACTGCCGTATTTTATAATTTAAACCTATTTGATCTACTCGTATAAGACAGTGAAGTATTTGACAAAATCATTTCGTAGTCGGCAGGATTCGAAACTGCGCGGGGAGACCCCAACAGATTTCAAGTCTGTCGCCTTAACCACTCGGCCACGACTACTGTATGTTGTAATTTATACCTAGTTGATATATCTATTCCTATAAGACAGTGCAGTATCTGACAAAACATTTCGTAGTCGGCAGGATTCGAACCTGCGCGGGGAGACCCCAACAGATTTCTAGTCTGTCGCCTTAACCGCTCGGCCACGACTGCCGTATTTTACAATTTAAACCTAGTTGATCTACTCGTATAATACAGTGAAGAATTTGACAAAATATTTCGTAGTCGGCAGAATTCGAACCTGCGCGGGGAGACCCCAACAGATTTCAAGTCTGTCGCCTTAACCACTCGGCCACGACTACGGTATATTGTAATTTTTACCTAGTTGATCTATCTATTCCTATAAGACAGTGCTGTATCTGACAAAACATTTCGTAGTCGGCAGGATTCGAACCTGCGCGGGGAGACCCCAACAGATTTCAAGTCTGTCGCCTTAACCACTCGGCCACGACTGCCGTATTTTACAATTTAAACCTATTTGATCTACTCGTATAAGACAGTGAAGTATTTGACAAAATCATTTCTTAGTCGTCAGGATTCGAACCTGCGCGGGGAGACCCCAACAGATTTCAAGTCTGTCGCCTTAACCACTTGGCCACGACTACGGTATGTTGTAATTTATACCTAGTTGATCTATCTATTCCTATAAGACAGTGCAGTATCTGACAAAACATTTCGTAGTCGGCAAGATTCGAACCTGCGCGGGGAGACCCCAACAGATTTCAAGTCTGTCGCCTTAACCACTCGGCCACGACTACGGTATGTTGTAATTTGTACCTAGTTGATCTATCTATTCCTATAAGACAGTGCAGTATCTGACAAAACATTTCGTAGTCGGCAGGATTCGAACCTACGCGGGGAGACCCCAACAGATTTCAAGTCTGTCGCCTTAACCACTCGGCCACGACTGCCGTATTTTACAATTTAAACCTATTTTATCTACTCGTATAAGACAGTGAAGTATTTGACAAAATCATTTTGTAGTCGGCAGGATTCGAACCTGCGCGGGGAGACCCCAACAGATTTCAAGTCTGTCGCCTTAACCACTCTGCCACGACTACGGTATGTTGTAATTTATACCTAGTTGATATATCTATTCCTATAAGACAGTGCAGTATCTGACAAAACATTTCGTAGTCGGCAGGATTCGAACCTGCGCGGGGAGACCCCAACAGATTTCAAGTCTGTCGCCTTAACCACTCGGCCACGACCACGGTATGTTGTAATTTATACCTAGTTGATCTATCTATTCCTATAAGTCAGTGCAGTATCTGACAAAACATTTCGTAGTCGGCAGGATTCGAACCTGCGCGGGGAGACCCCAACAGATTTCAAGTCTGTCGCCTTAACCGCTCGGCCACGACTACGGTATGTTGTAATTTATACCTAGTTGATCTATCTATTCCTATAAGACAGTGCAGTATCTGACAAAACATTTCGTAGTCGGCAGGATTCGAACCTGCGCGGGGAGACCCCATCAGATTTCAAGTCTGTCGCCTTAACCACTCGGCCACGACTGCCGTATTTTACAATTTAAACCTATTTGATCTACTCGTATAAGACAGTGAAGTATTTGACAAAATCATTTCGTAGTCGGCAGGATTCGAACCTGCGCGGGGAGACCCCAACAGATTTCAAGTCTGTCGCCTTAACCACTCGGCCACGACTACTGTATGTTGTAATTTATACCTAGTTGATATATCTACTCCTATAAGACAGTGCAGTATCTGACAAAACATTTCGTAGTCGGCAGGATTCGAACCTGCGCGGGGATACTCCAACATATTTCTAGTCTGTCCCCTTAACCGCTCGGCCACGACTACCGTATTTTTACAATTTAAACCTAGTTGACCTATACTCGTGTAATACAGTGCAGTATTTGACAAAACATTTCGTAGTCGGCAGAATTCTATTCTGCGCGGGAGGACCCCAACAGATTTCAAGTCTGTCGCCTTAACCACTCGGACACGACTGCCGTATTTTACAATTTAAACCTAGTTGATCTACTCGTATAAGACAGTGAAGTATTTGACAAAATCATTTCGTAGTCGGCAGAATTCGAACCTGCGCGGA
>JBAIAA010000827.1:482500-490000 GCA_037893245.1 Crossaster papposus | reverse complement strand
CCCAACAGATTTCAAGTCTGTCGCCTTAACCGCTCGGCCACGACTACGGTATGTTGTAATTTATACCTAGTTGATCTATCTATTCCTATAAGACAGTGCAGTATCTGACAAAACATTTCGTAGTCGGCAGGATTCGAACCTGCGCGGGGAGACCCCATCAGATTTCAAGTCTGTCGCCTTAACCACTCGGCCACGACTGCCGTATTTTACAATTTAAACCTATTTGATCTACTCGTATAAGACAGTGAAGTATTTGACAAAATCATTTCGTAGTCGGCAGGATTCGAACCTGCGCGGGGAGACACCAACATATTTCAAGTCTGTCGCCTTAACCAGTCGGCCACGACTACTGTATGTTGTAATTCATACGTAGTTGATCTATCTACTCCTATAAGACAGTGCAGTATCTGACAAAACATGTCGTAGTCGGCGGATTCGAACCTGCGCGGGGAGACACCAACAGATTTCAAGTCTGTCGCCTTAACCACTCGGCCACGACTACGGTATGTTGTAATGTATACCTAGTTGATCTATCTATTCCTATAAGACAGTGCAGTATCTGACAAAACATTTCGTAGTCGGCAGGATTCGAACCTGCGCGGGGAGACCCCAACTGATTTCAAGTCTGTCGCCTTAACCACTCGGCCACGACTGCCGTATTTTACAATTTAAACCTATTTGATCTACTCGTATAAGACAGTGAAGTATTTGACAAAATCATTTCGTAGTCGGCAGGATTCGAACCTGCGCGGGGAGACCCCAACAGATTTCAAGTCTGTCGCCTTAACCACTCGGCCACGACTACTGTATGTTGTAATTTATACCTAGTTGATCTATCTATTCCTATAAGACAGTGCAGTATCTGACAAAACATTTCGTAGTCGGCAGGATTCGAATCTGCGCGGGGAGACCCCAACAGATTTCAAGTCTGTCGCCTTAACCACTCGGCCACGACTACGGTATGTTGTAATTTGTACCTAGTTGATCTATCTATTCCTATAAGACAGTGCAGTATCTGACAAAACATTTCGTAGTCGGCAGGATTCGAACCTGCGCGGGGAGACCCCAACAGATTTCAAGTCTGTCGCCTTAACCACTCGGCCACGACTGCCGTATTTTACAATTTAAACCTATTTGATCTACTCGTATAAGACAGTGAAGTATTTGACAAAATCATTTCGTAGTCGGCAGGATTCGAACCTGCGCGGGGAGACCCCAACAGATTTCAAGTCTGTCGCCTTAACCACTCTGCCACGACTACGGTATGTTGTAATTTATACCTATTCCTATAAGACAGTGCAGTATCTGACAAAACATTTCGTAGTCGGCAGGATTCGAACCTGCGCGGGGAGACCCCAACAGATTTCAAGTCTGTCGCCTTAACCACTCGGCCACGACTGCCGTATTTTATAATTTAAACCTATTTGATCTACTCGTATAAGACAGTGAAGTATTTGACAAAATCATTTCGTAGTCGGCAGGATTCGAAACTGCGCGGGGAGACCCCAACAGATTTCAAGTCTGTCGCCTTAACCACTCGGCCACGACTACTGTATGTTGTAATTTATACCTAGTTGATATATCTATTCCTATAAGACAGTGCAGTATCTGACAAAACATTTCGTAGTCGGCAGGATTCGAACCTGCGCGGGGAGACCCCAACAGATTTCTAGTCTGTCGCCTTAACCGCTCGGCCACGACTGCCGTATTTTACAATTTAAACCTAGTTGATCTACTCGTATAATACAGTGAAGAATTTGACAAAATATTTCGTAGTCGGCAGAATTCGAACCTGCGCGGGGAGACCCCAACAGATTTCAAGTCTGTCGCCTTAACCACTCGGCCACGACTACGGTATATTGTAATTTTTACCTAGTTGATCTATCTATTCCTATAAGACAGTGCAGTATCTGACAAAACATTTCGTAGTCGGCAGGATTCGAACCTGCGCGGGGAGACCCCAACAGATTTCAAGTCTGTCGCCTTAACCACTCGGCCACGACTGCCGTATTTTACAATTTAAACCTATTTGATCTACTCGAATAAGACAGTGAAGTATTTGACAAAATCATTTCTTAGTCGTCAGGATTCGAACCTGCGCGGGGAGACCCCAACAGATTTCAAGTCTGTCGCCTTAACCACTTGGCCACGACTACGGTATGTTGTAATTTATACCTAGTTGATCTATCTATTCCTATAAGACAGTGCAGTATCTGACAAAACATTTCGTAGTCGGCAAGATTCGAACCTGCGCGGGGAGACCCCAACAGATTTCAAGTCTGTCGCCTTAACCACTCGGCCACGACTACGGTATGTTGTAATTTGTACCTAGTTGATCTATCTATTCCTATAAGACAGTGCAGTATCTGACAAAACATTTCGTAGTCGGCAGGATTCGAACCTACGCGGGGAGACCCCAACAGATTTCAAGTCTGTCGCCTTAACCACTCGGCCACGACTGCCGTATTTTACAATTTAAACCTATTTTATCTACTCGTATAAGACAGTGAAGTATTTGACAAAATCATTTCGTAGTCGGCAGGATTCGAACCTGCGCGGGGAGACCCCAACAGATTTCAAGTCTGTCGCCTTAACCACTCTGCCACGACTACGGTATGTTGTAATTTATACCTAGTTGATATATCTATTCCTATAAGACAGTGCAGTATCTGACAAAACATTTCGTAGTCGGCAGGATTCGAACCTGCGCGGGGAGACCCCAACAGATTTCAAGTCTGTCGCCTTAACCACTCGGCCACGACCACGGTATGTTGTAATTTATACCTAGTTGATCTATCTATTCCTATAAGTCAGTGCAGTATCTGACAAAACATTTCGTAGTCGGCAGGATTCGAACCTGCGCGGGGAGACCCCAACAGATTTCAAGTCTGTCGCCTTAACCGCTCGGCCACGACTACGGTATGTTGTAATTTATACCTAGTTGATCTATCTATTCCTATAAGACAGTGCAGTATCTGACAAAACATTTCGTAGTCGGCAGGATTCGAACCTGCGCGGGGAGACCCCAACAGATTTCAAGTCTGTCGCCTTAACCACTCGGCCACGACCACGGTATGTTGTAATTTATACCTAGTTGATCTATCTATTCCTATAAGTCAGTGCAGTATCTGACAAAACATTTCGTAGTCGGCAGGATTCGAACCTGCGCGGGGAGACCCCAACAGATTTCAAGTCTGTCGCCTTAACCGCTCGGCCACGACTACGGTATGTTGTAATTTATACCTAGTTGATCTATCTATTCCTATAAGACAGTGCAGTATCTGACAAAACATTTCGTAGTCGGCAGGATTCGAACCTGCGCGGGGAGACCCCATCAGATTTCAAGTCTGTCGCCTTAACCACTCGGCCACGACTGCCGTATTTTACAATTTAAACCTATTTGATCTACTCGTATAAGACAGTGAAGTATTTGACAAAATCATTTCGTAGTCGGCAGGATTCGAACCTGCGCGGGGAGACACCAACATATTTCAAGTCTGTCGCCTTAACCAGTCGGCCACGACTACTGTATGTTGTAATTCATACGTAGTTGATCTATCTACTCCTATAAGACAGTGCACTATCTGACAAAACATGTCGTAGTCGGCGGATTCGAACCTGCGCGGGGAGACACCAACATATTTCAAGTCTGTCGCCTTAACCACTCGGCCACGACTACGGTATGTTGTAATTTATACCTAGTTGATCTATCTATTCCTATAAGACAGTGCAGTATCTGACAAAACATTTCGTAGTCGGCAGGATTCGAACCTGCGCGGGGAGACCCCAACTGATTTCAAGTCTGTCGCCTTAACCACTCGGCCACGACTGCCGTATTTTACAATTTAAACCTATTTGATCTACTCGTATAAGACAGTGAAGTATTTGACAAAATCATTTCGTAGTCGGCAGGATTCGAACCTGCGCGGGGAGACCCCAACAGATTTCAAGTCTGTCGCCTTAACCACTCGGCCACGACTACTGTATGTTGTAATTTGTACCTAGTTGATCTATCTATTCCTATAAGACAGTGCAGTATCTGACAAAACATTTCGTAGTCGGCAGGATTCGAACCTGCGCGGGGAGACCCCAACAGATTTCAAGTCTGTCGCCTTAACCACTCGGCCACGACTGCCGTATTTTACAATTTAAACCTATTTGATCTACTCGTATAAGACAGTGAAGTATTTGACAAAATCATTTCGTAGTCGGCAGGATTCGAACCTGCGCGGGGAGACCCCAACAGATTTCAAGTCTGTCGCCTTAACCACTCTGCCACGACTACGGTATGTTGTAATTTATACCTATTCCTATAAGACAGTGCAGTATCTGACAAAACATTTCGTAGTCGGCAGGATTCGAACCTGCGCGGGGAGACCCCAACAGATTTCAAGTCTGTCGCCTTAACCACTCGGCCACGACTGCCGTATTTTATAATTTAAACCTATTTGATCTACTCGTATAAGACAGTGAAGTATTTGACAAAATCATTTCGTAGTCGGCAGGATTCGAAACTGCGCGGGGAGACCCCAACAGATTTCAAGTCTGTCGCCTTAACCACTCGGCCACGACTACTGTATGTTGTAATTTATACCTAGTTGATATATCTATTCCTATAAGACAGTGCAGTATCTGACAAAACATTTCGTAGTCGGCAGGATTCGAACCTGCGCGGGGAGACCCCAACAGATTTCTAGTCTGTCGCCTTAACCGCTCGGCCACGACTGCCGTATTTTACAATTTAAACCTAGTTGATCTACTCGTATAATACAGTGAAGAATTTGACAAAATATTTCGTAGTCGGCAGAATTCGAACCTGCGCGGGGAGACCCCAACAGATTTCAAGTCTGTCGCCTTAACCACTCGGCCACGACTACGGTATATTGTAATTTTTACCTAGTTGATCTATCTATTCCTATAAGACAGTGCTGTATCTGACAAAACATTTCGTAGTCGGCAGGATTCGAACCTGCGCGGGGAGACCCCAACAGATTTCAAGTCTGTCGCCTTAACCACTCGGCCACGACTGCCGTATTTTACAATTTAAACCTATTTGATCTACTCGTATAAGACAGTGAAGTATTTGACAAAATCATTTCTTAGTCGTCAGGATTCGAACCTGCGCGGGGAGACCCCAACAGATTTCAAGTCTGTCGCCTTAACCACTTGGCCACGACTACGGTATGTTGTAATTTATACCTAGTTGATCTATCTATTCCTATAAGACAGTGCAGTATCTGACAAAACATTTCGTAGTCGGCAAGATTCGAACCTGCGCGGGGAGACCCCAACAGATTTCAAGTCTGTCGCCTTAACCACTCGGCCACGACTACGGTATGTTGTAATTTGTACCTAGTTGATCTATCTATTCCTATAAGACAGTGCAGTATCTGACAAAACATTTCGTAGTCGGCAGGATTCGAACCTGCGCGGGGAGACCCCAACAGATTTCAAGTCTGTCGCCTTAACCACTTGGCCACGACTACGGTATGTTGTAATTTATACCTAGTTGATCTATCTATTCCTATAAGACAGTGCAGTATCTGACAAAACATTTCGTAGTCGGCAAGATTCGAACCTGCGCGGGGAGACCCCAACAGATTTCAAGTCTGTCGCCTTAACCACTCGGCCACGACTACGGTATGTTGTAATTTGTACCTAGTTGATCTATCTATTCCTATAAGACAGTGCAGTATCTGACAAAACATTTCGTAGTCGGCAGGATTCGAACCTACGCGGGGAGACCCCAACAGATTTCAAGTCTGTCGCCTTAACCACTCGGCCACGACTGCCGTATTTTACAATTTAAACCTATTTTATCTACTCGTATAAGACAGTGAAGTGTTTGACAAAATCATTTCGTAGTCGGCAGGATTCGAACCTGCGCGGGGAGACCCCAACAGATTTCAAGTCTGTCGCCTTAACCACTCTGCCACGACTACGGTATGTTGTAATTTATACCTAGTTGATATATCTATTCCTATAAGACAGTGCAGTATCTGACAAAACATTTCGTAGTCGGCAGGATTCGAACCTGCGCGGGGAGACCCCAACAGATTTCAAGTCTGTCGCCTTAACCACTCGGCCACGACCACGGTATGTTGTAATTTATACCTAGTTGATCTATCTATTCCTATAAGTCAGTGCAGTATCTGACAAAACATTTCGTAGTCGGCAGGATTCGAACCTGCGCGGGGAGACCCCAACAGATTTCAAGTCTGTCGCCTTAACCGCTCGGCCACGACTACGGTATGTTGTAATTTATACCTAGTTGATCTATCTATTCCTATAAGACAGTGCAGTATCTGACAAAACATTTCGTAGTCGGCAGGATTCGAACCTGCGCGGGGAGACCCCATCAGATTTCAAGTCTGTCGCCTTAACCACTCGGCCACGACTGCCGTATTTTACAATTTAAACCTATTTGATCTACTCGTATAAGACAGTGAAGTATTTGACAAAATCATTTCGTAGTCGGCAGGATTCGAACCTGCGCGGGGAGACCCCAACAGATTTCAAGTCTGTCGCCTTAACCACTCGGCCACGACTACTGTATGTTGTAATTTATACCTAGTTGATATATCTACTCCTATAAGACAGTGCAGTATCTGACAAAACATTTCGTAGTCGGCAGGATTCGAACCTGCGCGGGGATACTCCAACATATTTCTAGTCTGTCCCCTTAACCGCTCGGCCACGACTACCGTATTTTTACAATTTAAACCTAGTTGACCTATACTCGTGTAATACAGTGCAGTATTTGACAAAACATTTCGTAGTCGGCAGAATTCTATTCTGCGCGGGAGGACCCCAACAGATTTCAAGTCTGTCGCCTTAACCACTCGGACACGACTGCCGTATTTTACAATTTAAACCTAGTTGATCTACTCGTATAAGACAGTGAAGTATTTGACAAAATCATTTCGTAGTCGGCAGAATTCGAACCTGCGCGGAAAGACCCCAACAGATTTCTAGTCTGTCGACTTAACAGCTCGGCCACGACTGCCGTATTTTACAATTTAAACCTAGTTGATCTACTCGTATAATACAGTGAAGAATTAGACAAAACATTTTGTAGTCGGCAGGATTCGAACCTGCGCGGGGAGACCCCAACAGATTTCAAGTCTGTCGCCTTAACCACTCGGCCACGACTACTGTATGTTGTAATTTATACCTAGTTGATCTATCTATTCCTATAAGTCAGTGCAGTATCTGACAAAACATTTCGTAGTCGGCAGGATTCGAACCTGCGCGGGGAGACCCCAACAGATTTCAAGTCTGTCGCCTTAACCGCTCGGCCACGACTACGGTATGTTGTAATTTATACCTAGTTGATCTATCTATTCCTATAAGACAGTGCAGTATCTGACAAAACATTTCGTAGTCGGCAGGATTCGAACCTGCGCGGGGAGACCCCATCAGATTTCAAGTCTGTCGCCTTAACCACTCGGCCACGACTGCCGTATTTTACAATTTAAACCTATTTGATCTACTCGTATA